>VXAA01002511.1:86464-121804 GCA_013399115.1 Anseranas semipalmata | reverse complement strand
AAAAAAAAAAAAAAAAAGAAGAAGTGAGACAGCATTTGGTGGTCCTGCTTCTGAAGTCAGTCTAGTAGAAGCAAGAAATACAGAAGTTACCTTCTCTGCAGGATGCTCCTCTGTTCTCTGCTGTGGCACTGTGTTTTCTACCGTGCATGTCTCTGCCCAACTTTAAGAATTTTTGCTCCATTTTCAGTCCCACTTGGTTTCTCCCTTCCTCCCTGGGGCCAGCTCTTGATTTACTACTTTTAGCCTGATGTTTTTGTTCTCCTGTAATTTCTTGACTTCCCCTAGCTCTGTTCCACTTGAAGTACAGGGATACTTTTTCCTGAATCTGAAGGTAGCAGAGTTCTCTCCTAACTGGAGACTGTTTCAAGGTCCATCCAGAAATGACAGCATTTGTTTTGATAGGGATTACTTTTCCATGCCTAGTTATCAGTAGGCTTTGAAAGTACTTGAAGTAGTTGATATAAATTTAAAAGGCTAAACGTGCTGTAAGAAAACAGTATTTTATTTAAGAAAACTTTATTTTTTATTATAGCTCTTCACGTCTGAAGCTTTTTATGGTTCTGATTTAACACATTTGAAGGAACAAAAAATCCACCCAGCAATTTTGATATTAATGGTTAGTTTTGTTCTTTTTTTTTTTTTTAATTAAAATAACAGAAAAGTGGGCTAAAATAGCAAAATTCTGACTGTTACTAAGGGGAAGCTGAGCATCAGATCTCCTCACCTAATAGCTTATTTACAAGTCTTGGTATTCCTGTACCTTTCGGTGCAGGATGATGTGCAGTCTTAGTTTTGTTCTTGTACGTACAAAGCCTTCTCTCAAAATTTGACTTTCTTAAGTAGGTTTGCAAAGTTTTGTTCTTATGTAAGCAGGGAGAAAGCAAGAGCATGATGTTTTTGTTGTTGTTGTTTTGTTTGTTTGTTTTTTTACAGTTTCACATCATACACTTAATCTGCATGTAAATTAGGGTAGATTATATTATGTGCTTTGGAGTTCCAGTTACTGGCCCTCCATTTCACCATTATCTTAACCTAGGTCATGCTCCATTGCACATGCATGTTTGGTGAGCAGGCTGTGTGGTCAGAAAGATTTACAGGAGAAAGCTTATACAGGGATGTACTGTACTCTGTGGGTATCTTGTGAAATGCTTTTCCTACTGTATAAAGTGTACATATCAGACCTGCACATGAAAGTAGCTACTGGTCTGCTCTTTAATGTGACCATTGCAAATGTGGCGATTTACATAAAACTTTGTGCTGTCCATACATGAATGGACTTCAGCACCTAAAGAGATACTTAGAATGAATTTAAGCCTGTAGATCCAAAACTGAGATTATAAACTGTGGCTCGTCTGCTGCCTACTCTCTGAGCATGTTAGCTCGCAGGCATCTTGGCTTGTTTTGCTCATCTGGGTCTGTCCCAGGCGTGATCGATCAGAGCAGTTTAGACCATCTGGGAACTAGAAAGTAGATGTTCCATTAAATCTAAATCCTTTAAAAATCTTGGTCCAGGAAATGTTTGGAGACTTTACTAGATAATGACTGCAAGGACTGGGCTCCTCTGAAAACAGAGGGGCAGCTACTACCTTCCTTGGCAATTTAGCTGGAGAAGTACATAGTGAGCAAAGCAGTTTCTGAATGTGCCCAAATCATCAGGAGGTCAGACTGAAATGTCTTTGCTCATGGTGCTATATCTAGGAATACGTGAAGTAGGCTGTTGTCTAGAGCAGCAACATGGCTATAGCTTGGTTGGCTGCTGTTGCTGCTTCTGCAGAAAAGGTAAGTGTGAATGGGGGAGCCACTGCTTCTGGAGGGGATCCATACCCAGGCACTGCTTCTATGTCTCTCATAACTGCAGATGAGAGAGGAGCTGTGAGCTCCCTACTTTCTCAGTCCTCACTCTGCTCCGCCTTGCTCCACTTCCCTTACCCATGACATGACTGTCCTGCTCCCATGGCAGGCAAAATTCAATTTTTTTCTGGCATTACCGAGAAACCTAAGCCAGTTCTGACTGCCTGAAAGACTTCAAATCAGCATCTCCTACAATGCGGTCTGCTGTGGGGTTGAGCTGGAATCACTTTTCTTCCTTCATATTAAAACTTCACCACTGTGCATAGAGTAGTTTGAGAGAGAGAAATTTTACAGCCTAGTGGTTACAGTATTCACCTGGGAGGGGAAGTGGCGGGATCCATTTGTTGAGTAAAGGGCTGTTTATTAAGTGGCCAAAGGAAACAAAAAAAGCAGAGAAGGAAAGAGGAGATAAAATGAAAGAGGTGATAACAAATAGCAAAAAAAAAGCTCACAGTGGAAGGAGTATTTGATTCAGCAAATTCTGTTGAACTGGTTACCTTTTGATAATTTACTTTGAAAAGACAATTTTAAAAAGATTTTGACTGTGAATGCAGCCTCTTCCTGTTTTACTATAACATCATAAATTTCTTATAAAGACAACTGCTCTTAAATATTCATTCTTCCTTCTCTAAGCTGTTCCAGATGGGAAATGGCATAGTTTAGAGAGGAGCTGGATCAATAATCTTCCTAAATAGAAAAAATACCTAGAGAACAACTCAGAAGCCAAACTATTTGTAAGGTTTCCTCTGAGTACTTGAAGCTGGCCAGTTCTAAAATGTGTCATCTTGGGTTCAGGGCTTTAGTGGGAAGCTCAGTAAAAATATCACCTTTTCTGTGAGTTATTGTTTCACAGGATAAAAGGGTTGTAGTTGCAATGGAAGTATATGGTATTGCTGTCTTTGCATTGCTATAGGCACATTTGAAATGTAAATATTCATATTTAACAAATATCTTGATTATGACATTAATCTTCAATATGGAGATTAAGTTATTTTAAACAGCATTCAGGTAAATATGAAATTTTAAAACCATTTACAATACATATAAAAACTATAATAAGATGAATTTGACTTGGTAAGACTAATGCCAGAATGATCAATAATGGCATGACTAAAGACAGACATTTATCCTATCATTTCACATATGGAGAAGTCTTCAAGCAGTACAAAATAAACTGCTTGCCACTTTATCTGCTGGTGCTGTTAAGGGGAACTGAAACCCTGCATGAAACTGGATCTGTCCTTTGGCAGTTATCCCAGTTAAGAAAGCATGTCATTTGTCAATGTGCCAATAAAATTGATTCTATGATATTTTTCTACCCAGAATTTTGCATTGATAAAAGACTTCTTCAGCCAATAATCTCGCTTAATATTATATCATAGAATAAAACCCTCCTGCATCCTGAGCTTCTTGCTTTGTACAGCTGGGTATACTGGAAGACATAATTGAAGAATTAACCATTATCTTGACTGAGTTAAACTTGTTTGTTAAAGGTAAACTACTAAGTAAATATTATTACATTTGAAGCAGGATGCAGTTTCCATCTTGTATTGACTGTTGCGTGATGTCTTAATAGAAGAAAGTCCTCAGCTGTAACTCCTGATTCACAGCTGGTCTCAAACTTCCTCAAAAATAAATGTAAGATCCTTATTTCAGCTTTGACCAGCAGATGGTCCTGAGTTTAAAAAGTTAATTTAAGCCAGTTTAGATCCCATTTTCTAGTTTGGTTTCACCACAGTCAATATTCTATTTCAAATTATAATCTAGTGTAAAAAAAAGAGGACTTGATTTAGACTTTTTTTTTTCCACATCTCTTTCCTAGTGAAGACAGTAAAAGCATATTGCTTTTTTTTTTTTTTTCCTTATTCCACTTCTTCACTGAAGCTGCTTAAGAAAAGGAGATACAACAAATCCATTTAGGATTATGTTGAAAAAGCATCTCTGCTTTTAATATTAACCAGATTTTTACTGCTAAGTTTTGCTGGCAAATCTCTGAAAGTTTCAGCTTGCAACTTATCCGGATCACTTAAATCTACAACACTGGCTTTGCAGTCTCTCAAGAACATCTGTTTTTATTTTTAATGCTATCTCTTTTGGTCCTAGAACACTCTTCTTTAGTGTTTTAGGAGGTTTTTCAGAATCTTAAAGGGCCTTAGTTTTAACTCCAAAACTAAATGAAAATCAGAGGGACGTACCCCAGTGTAATGTTTCTTTTGCTAGTATTTACACTGAATGTATTCGGTGTAAATTGACAGACCAACATCTGGATGTCCTTGTCACAGTTACTCTTCTATTACTTCAGTGAAACCTGGCAACACAGTACATGTGTTCTTTACACTTCTCATTGTGCTGTTATTTGTGCATAGTTTGTGTATATGTAGTTGTATGTTGTGAAATGCTGAACAGTATTAACGTATCTGGTAGTGTCCTGTTGTTTTTCTTTAATGGTAAACTAAAGTATTTGGAGGGGGGAGGCGGGGAATGTACTGGGCTAAATCTAATTTTTTTAAAATATTTTATCAATTTCAAAATGAAGTACCTGAAAAAACACGATGCATTTCAACCAGATGGTGGCTATCAGGTAAAGAAAGGACTAGTTAGACATCTGTTCCTTAAATTGGTTCATCTTTCTAAACACAAATGTTGATAATGGCATTGTGTACATCTGCACAATGGAAACCAAAACAGATATGAATTATCTCTGGTTATCACTAAAAATGGAAGCAAGTATTTCAATGGGAAAACTAGCTGCTGTCTTGTGCTCTCACATCCTCTTAGCTTAGCAGAAAAGGATGATTACCTGGTGCTTAATATCAGTTCCAAAAGAACTATTGCATAACCATGCTATTTTATACTTCAATTCAGATAATACATTAATTTTTCAGTCCATGTTCATACAGATATCTTCACTTTACTAGCTAACATTTGCCCTCTGATATACATCTCTTGTATATTAACACGAATACCATATTGTTGTTGATATTGTTATATCCCAGTCTTCTATCAAATTGTCTACCAAAATAAATCTGTCACTTTTTCTATGCACAGTCCAACCCAACAAATACATATGTCTTTATTCCATAGTTGCTTCGGGCTTTATGTGTAGTGCCCTAACAACTCAAAGGCCTTTGTAGGTAAAACACAAGTTAGTATATACATTCTTTTACTTGTAGATTTATTAACAAAACTTCTAAATAAGTTTGTCTTTCAGTGGCATTTGTCTTAGATATGTTGATCATATTATGAATTTTTCTTTTTTTTTTTTTTTTTTAAGTACAAGTCGCACAAAAAATAAGTACTTTATTTAGTTTTCAGTTGCTTTGGTATCTTCTAAATGTTTTTGTCTCTCCCCCCTGCCCTACCCCGGTTAATTTAAAGAAAAATGTCCATTCAAAAACAAAAGATAATTTTTTTTTTTCAAAAGTATAGAAACAAATATTTTCAGCATACTCAGAAATTAGCATTTTAAATAATGTTGGCACAAAATAATAATTAAAGAAACATTTTAAAATTCTCCTTTCTCCCCTTTTAATCTGTAACTGTTTGCCAAATTTTCGTAGGGATTCTGAATAACTTTGTTTCTTGAGAATTGTTTTCTATGGAGAGCATGTAAATTTTTTAATATTTTCCCAGCTCTAATTCCGAGAGTCTGTGGTAAATATAAATATTTAGTTAGTATCAAATGCTCCAAATTTTATTTGGAGCTGATGATACTGTAAATTATTATGACAAATATTAACCCTTCTTTAATCTAAAGCATTCATGAAGCAATTTGTTAGTTTTCAAATATACTTGTAATCTATTATTACCCACTTATATATTTGAAAGGATAATTATTATTTGTGACATCATGATTTTCCTATTTCCTACTCATAATGCACATATTTTTGTTCATTTAAGTCAGAAGACACAATTGTTCACTTTCCAACTTTTAGTCAGAGAAAAAGATCACAGGTTAAAGAAATGCAACTAAAAAAAAATTATTTTTTTCTGAATCAATAATTTCAGAATGTGCATGAAAACTTGTTGAACTCATCGATGACTACCAAAAAAAACCTCACCAAAACAGCTTTGTGAATTGCATGGATTGAGCATTTTATTATTCCAGTGTTTTCTAAACAGTCTTTGTGCTAGTTTACCATTTCTTGATAATTATGGGGTTGTCACAATGCACCTTATGAATCTCTGTTAATATCAGGAGAGAAAAAAAAATGTTTTAAAATGATTTATGTAAATCAGCGGCCACTCCATAATTCTGTCCGCTTCCATTAGCTTTTAATTGTGTCCTGCTGCTTTTGTATTCAAGTCTTTCACATTATGTCTTTTTTGAAGCTAGTGTTTATTTATATGACTATCTGCAAGGGTGGATGGGTAAAATGAAAAAGAAAGGTGGGATCGTGTTTTCCTCTTCTCTCTCTCTCTCTCTTACTCTCCCCCTCTTTTCTAAACAAGCTAAGAGTTTTTATAATTCATCACCTGGCTGACAGATGAGTTCTGCTGGAGAATATTAGAAAATGTCTCAAATCTCATATATATGCTAATGGTATGCTGAGACTGGTTGGTGGTATGCCGGAGTTTTTAATCTGTCTCGACCAGTGTGGAAAGTGGAGGAGACAAGTCATTGCACTCGACAATTTATGATCAAACAACTGAATTGTAAAGGAAGAAGGACATGCAGAAAAGGAGAGTAATTTTCTGATTTAACAGCGTTGTTACTACAAATAAAGAAATCTTGATTTTGACTGCACTCGACATTAAATGAGTTTCCTGTGCCCTGCTCTGAATTTTTCATTTCCAGATTTGTATAAAGCACCCTGCTTAGATACAAGTGACAGATAAGGAGACGATTGCATATGGAAATCAAATGTGTATAATAAAGCCATCTTCTGTTTATTAAATAAACACATGTAGATGACTTCCGTGGAGAATGCACTGATAATTCTTCATTGTGTTCTAGTTTTTTTGCAAGTCACAAAGAATCTTATTTAACAACCACGAATGACTAGATGCATGCTTTTCTGTTTATTACCTTATAACAAACCAGGCAGTCTAATATATGGCATTTATAAACATTTTATTCTGATTCTTTAGTCCAAGCTTTAGCTGTAACAGTACAATATATTAGTGTTCCTGCTATTAGACTTCTGGAAGCTGCATTGGTGCATTAGTATTTTCTGAATATTATGTTTTCATGAGAGAAATGTTAAAGATTAGCTAGATAATACATATTGTAAAATGTAACTCCAGGAGAAATGAAATATAACATCTAGCACTTTGGTCTTCAGAAAAATAATTATAATATTGTATAACCAAAACTAAGAAAAGATCATAGGGTCTGCAGTCAGCTTAGCAATGATTTCTGATTCAGTGATTCAAGAGTCTTCATTTCAGATGTAAGAAACACTTAAGTTCACCAAGGGATGTATTTCCAGTTCTATTTCTCACTTTTTATTTCAGATATGGCCTTCCTATAAAATATTATAATGTACTGCAGTTTTGTGTAGCATCATGAATACAGGTTGCTTTTCCTGAAAGGGTTTTTATATTGCAATTGAGGTGCTTATAGGTATTTTAAAGTAAAAGAAAATACTCTTTTTTTACCCCTTTTACCTTTTTTTTTTTTTACTTTTTTTTTTTTTTCTTTCTTTCTTTCTACAGCTGGAGACTTAAGTTCAGGTTTGTATTTTGGTTCACATATTTATTTTGATAATAAAAAGAGGGGGGAATCAGTAATGTCCAGACAATAGTGAACTGTATTTAGTGAAAATTATTGGTCATGTTAGGGGAGGTCTGCAACCAGTAGCTCACTTGGGCTTGGCTGAGAGGGCCATGATACTGCTTTAAGTCCTTTCTTGTATTTATCAATATCAGTAGCTGCATTAGGTAGGTTTTAGACTGTCAGCATTTGTTTCTCAAATTATCACCACCATCACCCTTTACTTTTGCTTTTGCTTGAACTCTGCTTTGATGTTTTACTTTTCAAAAAAGAAAATAACAAACCAACACTCCAAAAGCAAAGCACGCCCATCTTCTGCCATGCATGTACTGTTAAATGAGAGCAGAGTTCTGAAATACTGGTTCAGACTTCCAAAACACCAGGAGGCTTCTCTGCCTGGGGTAACTGTAATGTGAGCTTTGTAAGTGCATCAGAAAATCCACATGGATTTCTTACTATGATTGGAAGTGATTGCTGTGCATGGAAGTGCACAACCAGTTCAAACAAGACTAGATAAGCTGTGTTGCAAAGCCATATGGCTTAGTTTAAACAGCACAAAGAGGAAGCCTTTGATCATGGTCTTTGATCATAGTTAACCCTAAATGAAGTGGTGGGCTAATGTAGGTAAAAAGGTGTCAGAATCAAAGCAACTAGAGGCTGATAGGAGTCTAGGAAAAGAAGGATTTTGGAGAGGACCCTGGTATGCAGATAGTTTGCTTGGTTTTAAACCAAGGATAAGGAAGAAAAGACCATAGCAACTTGGGCACAGCAGAGAAGACCAAATTATGGCAGAAAAAATGAAGATGACTGGATGCAGAAGCTGTAAGTTATCCTTCAGTGAGTTTCTGACAGCATTTACATATGCATGAAGGGTCATCTCATAATGTTCATGAAAAAAAAAAATTGTGAGAGCCTGAAATGCAACTAGAAATGTGGGTAGAATACAGAAGTGCATTTAAGGATGACAGTTGAGATGAAAAGAAAGAGTAGGCATATACCTGAAGTTGCAGGTGGGTTGATTGGCAGATGCTCAGATGAAAAGGACACCTCCAGAAGTATATGAAAATGAGCATAAGGCAGAGGAAGACACCATTATGTGAAGGAAGATAGATCTATGGACAGAATTTGATCCATGGGAGGAGTGAGGAGATGGAGCAACTAGAGACAGAAAAGTGAGCATCAAGAAAGAAGAGATGAAGTAAACGGTAACAGCAGGGGCTAGATGCTGAAGAAGAGAAGAGAGAACTGATAGGTGGAAAACAGAAAGGAAGAAAGAAAGTCAGAGTTTCACAGGAACCTCAGATTGCTCTGAACAGCAACCTTTTCGTAAGAAATATTAAGAGACTGATTATCAGAGTGGACTAGAAAACAGACTGGTGTGAAGCCTGTGCAAGCACAATGATGTGGAGGGTAGGCATGAGAGTGAAAGCCATTCTGAAGGGGCTGAGGAAGAATCCTTTGACTGTCTTTCTGCCATTTGAGCATAAGAACAAATGCCCTTATATGAATCCTGCTTGAATGGATCAAAGAAGATTATGACAGATGGGTGAAGAAGTTCAAAGATATTTGTTGGAATTATTTTATTTCCTAAACCTAGAGGGCAATTTTTTAGGAAGATGATGAGTATCATCATGATTGATGAAAGCACCAATGCAAAGTTTGGGATGTTTGCCTGCTTAAGTATCCTGGCAAAGTATCCTTCATGGGTTTTGGCTAACCTGACTGATAAGAGAATGGACACTAAAGAGGAAGTAAATACTATGAGAATAATAATGGAGCAGGTAGTTAAAAATAAGAGTGTTTAATTTGAATAGCAAGATGCAACTGGAAACTGCCTCAGTAATTCACAGGAACTGCACGACAAACTGGAGGAAGTCAAACAAAGAGTCAGATGTGAAACAACATTATAAGAAAACCAAAATGCAATAGCTGTTATTTCTTGGAAAAGAGATATGGAAGGAGCTTAACTATTCAGGAACTGACCTGGTACATTTTGTCGTGTAATGGTCTCTAAAGAAGTAAGAAGAGAGATTGTGAGTGAGCTGCAATCCAAATAAAAATTTCTTTGGGGAAGGCAGTTAAGTACCTTTTGCTGTGAACATGCTGGAAATCAGACATTGAAATCCAGTGTCTTAGAGTAATAAATATTTATATTGTCCTGGCAGTGAATGAGGTCATTCTAAGGCTTTTCTATTTCTCCAGTATAGCCTAAAGTACAAATGTTGCTAATAAAGATAACACCCAAATACTCAGTAGACTTGTTCAGTAAGCAGTCATTGAGCTAGCAAAGGACAATATTACTTTAACATTGGTTTTGGACAGAACAGTGTTGAGCAAGATAACATACTTTCCTGCTTTCCTCTGTCCCCATCCTCTCTTGTTCTTCTCGCTGTTCAGCTCTTTGTTGGCAAAGCCCAGGAGGCAGGCCACTGGCAATACCTCACTATCAACTGCAGTCAACTGCTGTTGCCAAGATCAGCTGCTGACCCATTCTTTTTACCCAGTTATGGGGGAGGTAGTATTCAGAAAGGTATTTAAGTAGCATTTTAGGAGCCAGCAAGGCTTGATCCACATGCTTCATGGGACCAAGCAGGTATACAACGGTATATTATTAGTAATATGCTTGTAAACCAGAGACCCGTAAGCTGGATTTTTGAAACTGTTTGACAATTTTGAGAATACATTGAGCACAAGGTGAAGTGAAGAGTAAGTACCTTTAAAAGTCTCACCCACAATATTCTAGAAAATACTTAGTTGTCTCTTTTACTTCTAATTTAGAGGTTCTCCAAAATGTTTGTTTCAGAATATATCAACATTACAAAAGCAAAATAGACACACAAATCCCCAAACAAAACAAAACAACAATAACAAAACAACACTGAATTAAAAAAAAAAAAGTGAGTTAATAGATGCTGCTTTTTTCCCCCATGTTCACACAAGAGCTGTCTACACCACTGTGCTTGACTGCCCTGTTATTCTGTAAAAGCAACACCATGAATAAATAAAACTGAAAGTGTGAAACAGCTTAGAGTTGAAATGTGCCCTTAACAGGACAAAACTTTATTGAACCTCTATGCCTATGAACAATGCATCATTTCAATCATGCCAGCAGATGGCACTGTTTATATTAAGTAGTTTTCATGGGGAAATTGAATTTGTTTTGTTTTGTTTTGTTTTGTTTTCTCTTTATTTGTTTACTAAATATTGCGAGGTTCTGTCTTGTGCTTGTAATACTTCTTCCTGAAATGATAAATTGATCACAAAAGTTCAAGTAACTATATTTATGATGGCATGTATAAACTGATATTTCTAATCCACCCCTTTCTCAATACCTGGGGAAAATCAAGACAAGAAGTACAGCATGGCTGGAGCATTATCCTGAGCTTTGGAAAATGAAGGTAAAGGAGCAGGTTTCTAGGGTGTTTTGCAGCTACTCCATGTTTCTAGTGGTTAGGCATTTTCAGGCTGAACACTGGATATGTAAAGATGTTCAGCCAGTTAATTCTCCTGGATGTTTGCAGTCTAGAAGTAGATGCCCCTTCCAGTTCCAGCAAGGACTGATGTAAGAAGCTGTACCCCCAGAGGAGATAAATGCCCCAGAGGAGGTATCCCAGGTCTTATGGAACAAGAAAGACTGGGGAGAAGTGAGAAGCACTTCAAATGACTCTGGCCATGCAGGAAAAGTTCAAGACTAAGGGTAGAAGCTGCCTGTAAGCATGTGGTACATTTATTCCGTCTCCAGTAGTGGGGCTGGGAAGCCCCTTTGCACAGTGGTGGCAAGGAGATGCCTCAGGGGAAGTACTACCGTGGTAGGGAAAGCACCAGAAGCATGACACCACTCCACTTCCAAAGATCTCCTTTTCCTCCGATGCCTCCCAGCTCCCTGCAGAGCTGCCACCTCCAGAACTAAAAGCCGCACCCACGGCCAGTTGACAGTGCCATCCTGCTACGAGGAGAGATTACTGGTGGAAAGTAATGTATATTCAATCTGTGAGCAATAACATAAAACTCTGTGTTTTGCAAGGGGAGGGGGAGAAGAAAAGCAGGTTTCCATAAGCAGTAAAAACTTCTGTAGCTAATAATGTGCTAGGTTACTGATAGACACCGGACACATAGCCCTTGGGGGAAAATAGAAAGCCTTCAATTTTTCCAGCTACAGCAGAGACCTCAGCTGAAGTGGAGCCTCTTTTTCTGAGAGAGTAAGTGGAAATAGCTTCTGCTGAGCTGGAAAGATCCTCTTGATTACTTGCTGTGCTCTTAGATAATCAAGGACACAGTGGAAATACCACATAGCATGTGACCAGCTTTGATTTATACCAGGAAACCTCTCTCAGCCTCAGAATGCACGGTAAACAGCTGCTTCACAAACTTCAGACAGAGAAAAAAATCTCTTCATTTTTTATCTTTTGGTTAAAAAAAAAAAGTTTATTGGATGTTGCACAACTGCATCATTTCCGGTCATTGCGTGAAATTAGAAGATGAAACAAGGATGACTTCAAATAACATTGTTTCTTGGATGCAGTCTTTTGCAAGGTTTCAATTACTAGCTCAAACCTGTTAAAAATATTTGCCACATTAATCATATTGTGTACTGCTTGATTTAGATTTCTGTCCATTTCTCTACTCTAGCATGGAATTTTATATTTCTCTACCTTCTAGAGATTGCTGGTAGTGTTTTGTGGTTGTTGTTGCTGTTGTTTTCATTATTGTGCCTTTTTACTTCACCATATAGATGTTTACAACTACTGCCCCAGCTACAGCTACTGCCCCCACTTTCCACAGCTTCCTAGTTCTGACAACTTTCAGTAACAACATCAAGCCTTGGTAGAGCTAATTTCTGGCTACATCTATAACATTTATTCTTAATTAAAAAATAAAAGCTTAAAAAAAAAACCACCAATTATAGCTAGTACCTCTTTTATTCTAACTATACTCATCCATTTTGCATAATTTTCTCTTGGTGACTCTGGCATTATTCTATTCTATTTTGCTCTTGTCTGTGTTCACTGCTATGAGTAGCAAACTGTGGATCCTGGGAAGCTAAAGCCTGCTGTGTTCAAATACTCCCTCTACTTCTCCCTTCACACAACTTCTTCCTATATAGAAAGCTGCTTGTTTTTTTTTTCGTAGTTAACATCTTTGAATCCCCTTGATGCCCTTCATTACACAACTCTTGTTCAGGCACTTGGGATTTCTTAAATTGCTTATTAGAAAGCTTCTATCAACACTTGCCTTATTGCCTTAAATCTAGCAAAAATGCTGTCACATCAAAATAAGCTATTTCAGTTACACTTCTGCTTCTGCACAGTCACCTCCAAACCCTTGTATTGACACATTTCCTCTTTACCAAATACAAACCTCCTTCAGCCTGCTGCTTGTTTCTTTCCCTTCATTTCTTTTGGCTGACCTCCTGGCCACTTTGTCAAGAACGAAGTCTTGCAACTAAGCATTCAACGTCTGTTTTTCATCTGTTGTTCATTCCAGGACTCCTTCCTGCATCTCCATCCTCTACAGCCACATTCACATCCCTGCAGCCTAGGTGAGATACTGCAAAACTGTGCATTTGAGCAGTGCTAATGGAGGGGATTATGACTCGTTCACTTGCTGCAAACCTGCATTGATTTCCTTTCTCACTGTTGTATTAATGTATTTGCAACTATTTTCTGAATATTTCAAAATGGACTTTAGTATTCAGATGATTCAGATTCATTATTTTGCTAGTACATAGCAATGTGTACAAAAGTATTCACAGAAAGATAAAAGTATAATGAGAATTTCTGAGTCCCTACCTTCTACAAATAGGTAAAGGTATAAATATTCAACCTTGAAGCATTTTTTTGCTGTCACCTCGGAAGCTCTTTGGGTGTAGTAATCACACAGATACACAACAAAATAAGGATCCAGACAATACCATGGAAATTTCTGCAAAAACTTTAGCAATTATTCATAATTCTGAAGAAAACTGTCAGTAATTAAACAACTGAAGTAATAATTACCTTCATTACATCCTTCTTCAGTTGCTTCTTTTTGCAAGTCAAAAATCCTGGTATAGTTTGTTTTTACTTGTGTCATTCCATAGGTTTTATAGTTCTTTTTCTCTCTGCATATTTTTTCATTTCCCCTTTTGGTGTGTAGGGGGGGTAAGGTGGGTTTCCTGAATGAGATGGCTAGAGCCGTATGAGTATTTAGGATATGAACTTACAAAAAAATGATACACGATGATGTTACTTTGTTTTACCGTTTTTTCCTTAATACATCTTAACAGTGTTTTTGCTTTTTTGCCTGCTGCAGAACACTGAGCTGATGTTTCCAGAGATTCCAAACTTTCTTTGCAAGTGGCAATAGATAATGTAGAGTCCAAAACTTGGTGGGCAAGAATATTTTTTGTGTATGCATTCCTTTTCTTTGTTGGCATTGCGTCTCTACTGGCATTTTATCACATAATCAGTCTTTAGCATGCAGGTTCCTCTGTAATGTTTTTTTAGATAGCGTCAGTTTTGACTATCTTAACTTTCTCTCAGCAAACTCTGTTGCCTCAGTATTTTCCTTCTTTTCAACATTGTTTATGAGTATGCTGATAAATGTAGATGCCAGTGTGGATTCTCATGGCACACCTCTGGTAGTCTTCCTTTCACAATCTTTATTTTCTACCTCTGTATATCCATGTAACTATCTTCCTTTTTAGTCCCTAACAGTCTACTTTCTTTAGAAGCCATTGGTAAGGGACCCTGCATGTGACCCCTACAAATTCAAGTACATTGTGTCATTTGGTTAAAGCTTAATATGTGCATGGTTATGCCTTCAAATCTTCAAGCAGATCTTTAAGGCATGGCTTTCTTACAAAAGCTGCATCAACTCCTTTGTAGTTCATCATTTATCCACACATTTCATTAGATTTCATTACAGTTTTTAATGATTTGCCAGTGCTTCCTGGTTGCAGATCTCTACAACATCCTTAAAAACAATGATATTTTGTATCTTTTATTCCTCCAGTCTCACATTCAAGTTATAGTCTACATAGCACCGGTAATAGTTCAGATACTTAATATCTGAGTTTCTGTAAGGTTCTTGAGTAAATGCCATGTGGCATTTAGTGTTTTTACCATCTGGAAGGGTCTTTGCTATTGTGTTTTACAAAAACAAAACAAAACATTTTTATCTTTAGTTATCTTCTTCAAGGAAGTTGCTCCTCACCTTGCTATCTAGCTGACATAAAATCAGTTCTGTGTTCCCAAAACTCATAACCCTAGTCTTAAACACATCTGCATTCTGTTCTGAAAAGTTCATATTTCATTAGCCAAAGTACAAACACGGAGCATGTAGTTGTGAAATATTAACACAACATCCAAATTCATTTCCAAGTATGATATTTTTCAATATTTTTCCTCCCAACACTTATTCCAAATTCTAATTTCTAAAAAAAAAATGGGATTTTCCACATATGCCTCAACTCTACTGTGCACAGAACAGATCTCATCTCTTTCAAGTCTGGTAATGAGTTGCGGAGGGGGGAAACATTGATCATTTGTGGATAGCTGATACGCAAAAGGTCAGTGGATTCCTCAAGTATTTATGTGGAAGCAGTGGGATACTAGCCATCAGAATTCCTAATTTCAGCCTTGAAAGCACTTCAGTAGTGTTTCTAGTCTGTATAACTGAATGAACCATTTTTAACGCAGCAACTCAATCTGCTGGGTTTTGGAAAAAAAACACTGCGTAATGCTGCTTCTCCTTTTTACATATGACCAAATGTGTGGAATTCTAGGGATTATTATTGTTTATCTTCTTGGCAGTTGTTTCTTGGGTTGTTTTCACTTAGACTGGTGGCAGTTCATAGACAAAAGGGTGAGAAGCATCAGCCTAATTTATAAAAAGTGACACCAAACTACATCATAATTTATATAAGTATCACACCTCTTTTCCAAGATAGGCAAAGTGAGTGTGGGGCTGACACTCTAGATGTCAGGGTTCTCCTCCCAGATCTGCTTGAATTAATATCATATGAAGTCAAAGTTACAGGAAGAAATGATAGATTATGTTGTCATCTGTGTTATAGCATTTCATGTGTGTAATGGCTTCCATTAACAGAGCAGGATTGGAAAAGTAGATCAAGGTACCACGTAATCAAAGGGGAACATGGATAGCTGGAGAAGGAGGATGATTAAGGATGATGCAGATGTTGCCACCAGTTCATATCCTAGGTGAGAGCGAGGTAAGGCTGAATGCTATTTAGAATCATAGAATCATAGAAGGATTTCCCACATGCTGGGGGATCTTTATCTTTCAGGTCAATATTAATTCCTCATTTGTGTAATGTTGTCGCTTCAGCCAGAAGATCAAAGCAGATTGTCAGTGCATGGTCAATGATTATATAGTCTGTACTGTGAGGAGGTTTTCTGCCTTGTCCTACTCCCTTTGTGTGGGTCAGATGATACCAAAGGAGCAAGACAACACCTAGTCTGTATCTTCGGAGGATCCCCAGTCAGAGATGGAGCTGGTTACGTAGCTGTGATGACTCTCTTCTCTCCTCACCTAAGGCAGGGTATAGATGACAATGACATTAGTTGTTGGTTGCTGGGAGGGGTGGGCTGCTGCTTGCTGGTTTGTTCACAGGCTTTTCCTGCTGTCTTTTGTGCTGCCACGGACACAGCTGAACTTTCGCTGAGTACTTCTTGCTGTTGCTTAGGGTTTCAGGGAGAGAAACATTCAATGGAACAGCCACAGCTGTTCTCTTCCTCACCCCACAAGGTACTAATGGGCAATTATGGGGACAGGGAAAATCAAGGAAGGGCCTAACTCTCCCAGTCTGGGCTGGGCTAAGGCTGCCCCCTCACAGCTGTGCACCAGGATCACTGTGCAGAGACTGCCTCCCACCCACACATTACACACAGCTAATTTAAATCACTCTTGCGTGCTAGGCAGTTAATGCTTCTTTACACAGAGAGAAATCCAAAATAGGCTGTATGTTATTACTTACTCATAGACTCATAGAGGAAAAATTCAGGGAGCTGTGTGGATCTTTATTTATATGTGGTAATCTATATCATACATACTCACAGATATGCAAATTGCAGCTTTACATCAGAAATTCACAGGAAAGCCTCAGGCTGATGCTAATTCCATCATTTAAATAAAGAATTTCCCATTGTTATAGGGGCCTTGGAGTGCTTCTGTGCTCTTTCTATTTACATAGTGATTTTCTCAGTTGAACCAAATGTATAGTGATACAGAGTAGTGATACTCTTACCAGTTATATATTGAATCTACATCATTACAGGAGATTTCAACCAATACTGATTAATCATTTTTCTTCTAAATACTGTTTTTCTGACAAAGCTTCCACTAATACTGTTCTCTTGCCAGTATATGTGATTTCTATCTGTTATCTGGGTTGGTTTTCAATCTGGTATTTAAAAAGTACCAGAACTGTCTAAAGGCTATTCAGTGAAACAGACTTTGGAAGAATATACTGTCAAGGGCAGACTATTGAACAAGGCAGTAAGAGAGAAAAGAAAAACCCAGACAACATAATGATTTGGTTACAGTGATTACACCTGTAGTAAGCATTACTTTCCTGGAGAAATGGATGGATGGCCTACTTCCAGAATAAAAATAAACTGTTCTTACTCCATATGCCCCACAACCTTCTTCCAGTGTCTCTCATGTGAAGGCATGTGATTTTTCGTCCTGTCCTTTTAAAGAATAGGTAGTGGAAGAAGTATTTAGGCTCTTTCATTTGTGTTTGGGAGCAGTCAATCCAAAATTAAGACAAAGATACGTCTACACTACTGTGTGACCATTGTGAGGGGGTAACTTCTGACTTCGAGGCCAGCTGGAATAGGATGCTGCTAACATCATCATTGTTCAAGGCAGGCACTGTCTAGAGGTGAACTGGTCATGTTCCTAAGGCCTGGCTTATTATCAGTCCCCCAAGACTGTACATTTACTCACCCACAAATCTGTCTAGCATGCAATGCATATAACTACTGCCTCTTATGTAACATACGATCACATGGAAAGACTTCAGGTAAGGAAATCAGGGGAGAAACATGTTGGCAGCCTCAGTTGAGACAATGTGATGTCTTCTGAGTCTACCAACTATTTCCCATTTCTTCTGTCCATGCCATTGCTGCTTATGCTTAAGAAATCATGATGGCAGTGCCATGCAAGTGTCAACTGTGTGCATAAATGTCACCATCCTGGGGGAGTTGGTGCTTCAGTATCTACAGGATATACCTGTTGCCAAAGGTATGAGCTACTATTCCAGGTTGGTGGCATTAGCCAGGGATGGGATATGGCTAGAACTTCAAGCAATCTTCCCTTTATTGAGAAGAGTGCAGAGATGACCATGTATTTTGTATTGTGAGATGACCAGTAGCAGATCCAGAACTTGGAGATGAGAGGGTAACATTTGAGGCTCTCTGCTGTTACATTACACACTTGAGCATGGAAATGCACTATTAGGTGGACAACCGATTTGGGTTAAGGATGTCTGCAGTACTTATTATCATGTAGAGATCTCCAAAGCCTTTGTGGTGATTGTATAGATGTGTGTGACCTGCATGGACAACATCTCACAGGTCATGAGGGCCTTCAGTCTGTACAACTACAAGGGAAGGAAGATGACTGATAAGATTTGCCTTGTTGTATGATGCTTTCATCCCTCATCATGGCTTCTGTCCTTGTAACAGCCACAGGGGCCACCAATGTGTGAACCTGAGGACTTTGCAGTGGAAAACTCATGAATACAATAATTTATTATGCTATGTGCATGAGTCCTTGATTTTCCACTGGAATCAGGCCCTGTTCCCAAAGTGGTACAAGTTTGTGTTGATTCAAAAGACGTCATGGCTGACACTGTGCACCGTAAGTCTGTCTGTAAGGATCGGATCCCATAGCAAATTGTCCTTTCAACCCTACCGAATTTCCTTTCAGAAGGAAATGGTTGTCTCACACTCAGCTGGAATCTGGGAACAGATTAAGTTATAAAGCAAGGATGATTGGGCTTCTGCAGTCTAACAGGGACTAAGCCACACGGACCGTGCAGACACAGACACCCCAAGATTTGGGAAAATACCAGACTAGACTGTTCAGTCATACTTCTGATTGTCTTCTACTTGTACTTTCATAAATGTGTAGATACATCTAGATCTGTCTGTGGTTCTAATTTTAGTCTCTAAGCCCATTCTTCAGAATTTACCTCCTTGGATGATGAAAAGATTAAAGCTTTATTAAAATGCTGAGGTGGCATTTTGCTAAGCACTTTGTTTCTTTGTCATAGGTCTGATTTCTAAAGTGAAGGTTAAAACTCAGTCCTCATACAGCTATTGCAAACACTCCTCTACATGTGTTATTTTGTTGTTGTTGGTGGTGGTGGTTTTGGCTGCCATACCTCCTATCCGTTTATTTAGATCTGTATACATGTAAAATACTGTTAAGTCCAAGTACCAGTCCACAGGTATAAGTAAAAACACTCTGTGAGAGGCAATACACAACTATTAAACCTGTTTTTTGTTGTTGTTTTTGTTTGTTTGTTTGTTTGTTTCCGCTAATTCTCTCTTCATTACCACTTAGAGTTGGAAATTCATTTAATACAGTGATATCCGAGAAGAATCAGGAAGAACTGAAGTAGAACTTAATGAAATAGTTTATCTTCTAAAACTACAGAAAATTAATCAGTAGCATTAAAATTATTACTGACTGCAAGTGCAAGAAATAATAATGTATTATAATGGAAGAATCTTGAAAAATTTTGGAAATATTATTTGATTATTGGGAACTTCATTGAAGAACACTCAGTTTGAAACCTCTCAAGCTGGACACCCTTTCTGTAAAGATGAGTAATGAACGACAGAGGAATATACAAAACGAAATTTAAAAAGGAATTTATGCAGGGACACTTAGATTGAATGTGATCATCAGTACTGATTTGAATTACTATTCTGCTTTATCATAGATTTTAATTAATGCAGACAAGGAAAACATTTGGATTAAAATGTGTGCTCCTTTTTTATGCTATTAGAGCATGATGCTAGTGTTTTTGGCAAAATAGGTTTCTAAAGATGGTTTATGTAAGAACTACTTTTGAGAATAGGCAGTCTCCTTTCTCAAAGGATTCATTTTATAGAGCAGATCTAGAACACATCACACGTTCCTTTCTGATTTTGGTCAATAAAGTTATCATGTAATTATCATCAACTAGTATTTAATTATTAATTCCTACCTCTAGGGGTGTCTGTCGACAAAGTATGATATCTCATCTGAAAACGGTGGCTGAATTTGTCAGTGAGGTATGGCGGCAGATAATCAGTGTCATCATGAATAATAGAGCTTTCATAATTTTCACCGCATTTAGAAACCATTTCCATACTTGCAACATGGCCAAGGTGCCTGCAGCTCAGTTCTTCCTCATACTTTTTTCATACTCTCTGAAGTTCTGAATAAAAATCTAGCTTTACTTGGAGTCTTTAAAACAGAAATAGCTTAGCTGTGGGCAGCTTACACAGAAGTGTCCTGGGACACTATCAAATGAGGCTAACAGTTTCTGCATTTGCAGACTGAAGGGTGAACTTGCACGCACATCAGCAGAGGCATCCTGCAATGGTCAGAGCAGTCTCACTACCACACCTTGCTGGCACTCAGTTGGATATTCCCAGGCAACAGCAGAAGGAGGATAAAACCCACTTTCCATATGGACATCTCCAGCAATGAGTCTAACCTAGGCTTTCACCCACAGCTGCATAGATTGGCTTTGGGGTACAGCTCCTTCAGGAGGCTGAACAAGGATACAGGGTACTGTGGTAAGCTAGATGCTGTCAAGGTCTTTACTCTCTGCTGTCAGAGGCACTTCTACGGAGGAGAGCTTGTTTCTAGCTATGCTGCTTTACCACAGCCTACTTCAAGGGCTTTTTTGGTAATGCACACTAAAGGGAAATGCACTGCACATAGAAACTTTGCCTCCACTGACTGATATTGTCAAAATGGCCTGCACTTTATTTTATGACAGTTGGTTCTCATCTAACTGAGGATTTGTCTAGGTGAGCCAGCTGTTTAAAGGCATGCAGGATGTATCAAAGATTCCAGGTTGAAGGGCAGATGGCTGAAGGAGGAGAGCAGAAATGCAAGAGGTGTCATGACACATCCTGGAAATCTTGCTGTTAGGTTTAAGAGGGACCTTCTTGTGTCTCTTATGCCTGACCTTCAAACTTCACCGTCCACAAATGAACATCCTGGTCCCGTGGGAACCTCATGGATACTGGAGAGGAGCAAGGACAGAGGGGAGGCTAGAGAAATATATTGTTTCTGGTGCCAAGGAAGGAATGATGGGCTTGTTCACATCTCAGGGAAAGGGAGCATTTACAGGGAGCAAAAGGGCTGTCACGTCTTGTAGGAGGCTGGGCCTTTTGTTCTGTGAGTGCCTGGGCCTGCCTGTGGGCATTGGGTAAGAGTGCTCAATTTATGCTTATGCCAGCCCAAGACTTGCATGCCAGTCTGTATTGGTGCTGCCTCTGATATGTGTGCAGATGGCATAAAATACCTGTCCATTGTCATACACACCTGGGGGATGTAAAGAGTGAAACTGGGTGGCCCATGGGCCTTCACCAGCCTTACACAGAGTGGTCATATCATTTCGCCAACCCTCCTACTCACGGTCCAGTCTATCTCACAGGTCCATCCTGTATGGTTCATTCAGCCACATGAATGAACCTTTTACTTTGACCCTGAAGTTTTGGGCCTTGTTACGGAGCAACTGTGGTCTTTGTTTGCTTGAAATCATTATGTGGTTCAGGGTAGCAGATAGCATTTGGTGTGCCCTATGATGTGAACTGGAGTCCTGACCTTTTGGAGGCCAACGTATCCTGAAGAAAGATACTAATCTGTTCCCTTCAACAAACTCTGAAATGTGGACAATATGGGTGCCACTAAATCAGTAGGGCTGCTAGTCATGACGTCCACCATTCTCCTGTGGTAAGAGTGGTGGACACAGTCCACCTCTTGGGCTCACAATGTCCCTTCCCACACTTGTGAGATTGATGTGAGAGGCATGTGAATCCTGTAAGTTGTGTTCCCACAGTCAGAAAATTCATGCTTAGTGAAGGTCCACATTACAGTGGGAGATAGAATCAATGAGGACTGTACAGGATACAGGAGCAAAGTATCTTCAGGGAGGCACAGCATACCTCAGCCACTCCATGTTTCTGGTAGGCCCAAACTGGTTAGCCAAGTTGAGGTTATATGAGTCCTAAAAGAAATGGCAATTTCAGATGAATGTGGCAGTAGAAGATATTCTGGAGCTGAAGGGAAGGTATTAACTCCCAGCAGAGGGCTTCGGATTGTAAAACTCCATATTCACTGCTGTCCACCCCACGTCATAGGACAAAGTAGTCCCTTCAGTAGGTATTAGCCTCCCTCGCTTAAAACCTCTTCGTGGCAGAAAGGACCTTGGCTTGGACTATGGCCATGTTTCAAGCCACCATCAGAAGGTGGAAGTATTGGTAAAGGTCCTGACAAGCATCTGTTCAGTTTCCTGTCAGTCTAGGGCAATTCACAGACCAGTGCACTCCATGTGTCCTAGCTCACTTCATAACAAAGGCAAGGATCGGCTTATCTGTCAAGACTGCATACTGCTTATTTCCATGTGTGGCAAAAGTGATCTTTATGGGAAAGAAAGATTTGTAAGCCTAGTCCATGTTTGATCTGTCTTCTGCAAACAGTGATTACTTCCACCACATTTAAGTGAAAACATTTTAAAGCTTCATTGTTTAGATATTTTTAAAAATTAAAACATATGAAACACAATAATCATTAATATGCATTTCCAGACAGAGTCTGTGCTTTCCTTTGTATCTGAAGAGTGCCTGTCACATGGTAAATTCTAATTATATCCACAAACCTAATGAAAGCCACAGCAATAATAATGGCAAAATTCAAAGGAGGGAAATTGAGAAATGACAGAAATCACTAGTAACTTGATAATGTCTCCAGATACTTGTCATTTGGATTTGTATTTTGATTCTTTCCTATCTCTTTCTCTTTTAAATTGAAATAATGATTTTGTGTGGACCACATTTATACTTAGTGGATTCACTTTAAGAATATTTAATAATGCATGTTATTAACCTAGTTGGGAATGATAGCTCCTTCAGAGCCATGAAGCTTCATTTTGCCAAAATGTTACCTCATGGTTATTTACTACAGCAGTGGAGACTTTGGAGTTGTCAGACGTTTAATATAGGTTGTTTGTTTGTTTTCCTTTGTATTGATTAAAGGAAGCCCCATTGATTGTTCTTAGTAAAAGAAAACAAAAAAAGAATCTTGAAGTTATTTTTCATCAAGTCCCAAATAAAGAAGACTGGGATTTATAAATAAAGTTTGGAACTTTTCTTATGCATGTATGAAACAAATTATGTAGAAATAAGTGTAGTTCTGTGTCCTTCTGTGGAAGGACATAAACTAAAAAACACATAGCATTTCTTCAAACTCTTTTTTGGTACAACTTAGGGAGATATCCTAACAGGGAACAGGTATTTTATCAGCCCATTTACTGGGCTGCTCCTCAGTCCTGCATGAGCATATGTGAATATTATGGCTATAACTGCCTGTAAAATTATTCTTAAAAGTAAAATGAAATACTTTTGAATTGACCCCAGCCTCTTAAGGAAAACAGAGGCAGGTTGTGATACCCACTAGATATTTAAAAACAGCCAATAAATTAACAGAAACAAAAGAAACTTTCAAAGCTATTAGTTAGGTTTTAATCTATACTATATTTTATATGGGATCTAAGGGCTAGAAAGAGCCATTAGATTGTATAGCTTTATTTCCTGAGCTCAGTGATTTGTGTCTGATGAAAGCATATCTCCCAGGCAGACTTCCAGACAATGCTTTGAATATATGAAGTAGTGGAGAACCCACCACTTCCCTTGGTAGTTAGTGTCACTGTAAGAGCATGCACCCTATTAAGAATTTGAATTCATCTGTCTTCAGCTTTTGGCTGTTGATTCTCTTTATGCTTCCTTTACTGGACAAGAAAGCACTTTAGTACAGTGTTTTTTTCTCTAAGGGTACTTATACAACTCTAATCAAGTCACCTTGGTCTTTTTTTTTCTACCCAAAGTCTCTAGACAGTTTGGTTTCCCTTAACCTCTCACCACATGGCAATTTCTATAGCACTTGGAAACATTTTTATGGTTCCTTTCTGTATCCTTTCCAGTTTTTCAACTTCCTTTTAAAAGAGGGAACATGAAAACAGTGATTCAGCACCACTTTGCTGAAGCTGTTTACAGAAGAAAAGTACACTCCTGGCTCGTTTATGTATTGTTATGCTGAGAGGTTCCATATTCAGTCCCAAGATATGACTACCCATGCATTTTTTTTAAGATTTTAAAAGAAATCTTAAAAATTCATGCGAAATTGCCATGCAAACCCATTTGAAAAGAAAGCTGTTGATATTTTATTGAAAAAAATCAAAACAAATCAAAACAAACAAGCAAACAAAAAGATCATTTTAATATTTGTTTTACAAAATGGCATATCTTAAATCAAAAGCTTTGCCTATCTTGCTGCATATCCACAGGTAAATGTTCTCTTTTAACCAGTGCAGTCAACATTTGAGGTACAGAAGATGGCATATTTAAGGCTAAAAGTCCTCTATCTTCTAAAAGCTCAAATTCCAGTTAGCCATGGAGGTTGTTCAAGACCTCCATTCAAGACAGCATCAAGAAGAGAAATAGTTAGATTTTTAGGAAAATTGTGTCATTTTTTGTATTAAATACTAAACTAGTTTCTCTAAGAAAAAAAAAAAAACTCAAACCCTATCAAAAAGGCTAAATTTTGAGGGTCGAATTCTCTTTACTTTTGCGACAATGTAAGTCAGTAATAAACTCAATGAAGTCAGTAGACTAACCCTTGGTGCATATGTAATGGAGAGTGAGATTTTGGTTCAGCCTTGGCTGTATTAAAGTAAATATCATCCTCCTGCCGGATTTTCCAGCATGATAAAATAATGAAATTAATAAATAATAAAACTCAGACAATATTCTCTTTAAGATAAAAATGAGAAGTAGGAGTGAAACAGTGTGTGAAAATAACTGGCTCATTCATCTTAGCTTGATCTATAAGCTGTGGCATTTACTGATCTCTACCACACTGTGCATTCTCAAAGACAAAAGTACATAGTCAAATACATCTTAACTCTTTTTTTTTCTTTTCAGATTTTTTTTTTCCCCTGCTCAGAGAGACATGAGAGCAGAAACATTTTGTCTGCATTATGATACAGCCGCTTTTCACAGGACAAGAAAAAGAAATTTTCCTGATCATCCATTTTCTGATTTCTGAGCCATTTCCCATCCTTCTAAATTGCTTAATACTCCCTGTAGCTGGACCTGTGACCTGGAATCTTTATGCAAGATTAATGGGAAAGCAAATGGGAATTAGTATCTGGGCGGGTTGCTGCGCAGCTCTTGCTTTTTATCTAGCACTCCACCTGTCTNNTTTTTTTTTTTTTTACAATTATGCTTTCATTAGTTTCTGAAGCCAGCGATCCTAAAAGACCTTCCCATTTCTTCTGTCTTCCCTCCCCCCATTCTCAATTCTTTCCATCTCCTATCCCAAAATTATCAAACTCTCTCTGCTTGTAACTGACATGCTGACAGGAAATTATTACACGTCATTACACTTCTTAAAACACAATTTACCCAGCCTTTGCAAATTATTCTTCAGCAAGTGTGAGGGGGTAATGGAAACTGTCTATTCCACTTACAGTTGTCACTCATGCTTTCTTCTGTACAATGAACAATTTATGTTTTCTCTCTCTCCAAAAAAAAAAAGACTGTGCTTGAATTATGTTAAACCAACTTATCACGGAAGAGGAAAATAAACCTGCTGTTCAAGTTCCCTTACTCTGTGTTATTATGGAGCGCATCCATTTTCTGTTGTAACCTCATTAGTCTTCATGCAAGCACAGTACAGGCTGATGTTTATTTAGCAGGAGCAGACCTCCTCCTGACTTCTGGCCTGCCAATTGCACTTGACACTGCTGTAGAGGAAAAGTGATCTTGTGTGACTGTAGTACCCAAAACTGATAATCCACGATCATAATAGTCCTATTCCTTGTCTGACACTTTTATCCTTCTTCACAGATGACTACTGCAAAAAGATGTCTGTGGTATCTTTTTTCCCCTATTGTTGCATCTTCTTTTTGTTTGGCTTGCACACTTCTTTGTCTTTTGGTTTTGTCTTCTATAAATTTAAACTACCAAGTTTTAAAGTGAATTGTTTTTGCATATTTAAAAGACTTAGAAACAAACAAACAAAATTGTGTCACACTCTCCCCCTCAACTTGATCATATTGATTAGCTTTCAGGCATTCCTCTGTCAGGCTCATTCTGCCTCAATGGGAGAAGGATGATGAATTGTCTGACTACTAGAGGCGGGGAGAAAGAAATGCTAAGCCTGGGTCTGGGAATTGGCTAAGTACTTCTGCGGAGCCTCAGACTCTCAATTGCTCTCAGCAACTTGGCCTCCTTGATTTATAAACTGGAGTGGTGATTAATGATCTTTTAAGTGGACAAGGCAGGCCAAATCTGCACAAATCGGGCCACTCAAACATGACTACTACTTGTAGGAGAAGAATAACAGCCTTTACATAAAGGTAATTGAGACTGCTTCAGAGGATCTGGTAGTCTGCTGTAGCAGAAATAAATCAGCCACACAGGCCATCTATTTCTGAAATCAGTCCTTCTCATCAAACCTCCTCAGGCCAGCACGTGGGGCTGGGTATGTGGTGGGTCAGCAGACGAGTGTCAGGTCAGAAACAAGGCAGATGGAGCAGCCGCTCTGCTCAGAGAGGGAAGCACGTTGCACCCGAGTATCTTGCTGCAGCTTCTCCGTGCCAGCGCTGAGCCTGATCCCACCTTTGTCGGAGCATTCATGTCAGACAAACGGGGCCTGCCCAGCGGGATAGATGCTTGACACCTCTCCCTTTCATGCTTGTCCCACACCTGTCTCACCACAACCCTCGCCTGGCCCACCAGCGACTAACTGCCTGTCAGCCTCTGCCTCCATCATAGCTTGTGGCTGTGACCCCAGCTTCAAGGCCCAGCCAGGCTCCTGCTTCCTAGGCTGAGCTGAGCTCAATGTGTTTTAACAGAGGCTTGAAACCTGGAAGCCTGAGCTCCTCCTGGATGCCCAGTGCTGATTAATTTAGGCAGACGGAAACACTGATGAGAAGTGCTCAGCACGCAGCAGCCTGTGTGATCCATCCCTTTCCTCCAAAATCTGGCTTCTTGGGCAAGCACTTAGTTTGCCTGTCCTCAGGGCCAGCCCTGCAGACAAGTGATTTGAAAATGACTGCAGTGTCTGCAGCCTCACACAAAGCCTTTCCATACCGCGCTTGTAAGACTGAGAAGAGAAATCATGGGGCTCAATACCTACATAATGAATATTTATCATGGAAATTATAGCTGGAATCAGGAGAGCTGACAAGCAGTAAATACAGGAGGTGGCTATGCGGCTTGTGCAGAAGGATCTATAACAGAAGGGTAGCTTCTGGTCAGCAGGGAGCCAGCGTTCTTCCCTAGAGGAAGATCCCAAAACAGCTTCAATCTGGTGCCCCCTCCAGGGAGACCTCCCCCATATCCAAGAGGGGGGAAATCACAAGCTTATTTTCTGAAACTCGCTTATAACAAACAGAGCTGTTTGCTGCAAGATTGGTAATATCTTTTTCTGCGAGCCTTCCCAAGGCAGAGGGGTTGCAGCTAAAGTAATGAATTATCCTCAGACTCAAGCTATCTATGGATAACAAACATCATTAGTCTGCTTCTATGAGAGCTGTGGTTGCGGGCTTTTATATAACCTAACCCCGAATTGCGGTTTGTCACAAGAGGGTTAGAGAGAAAGCTAAAACACAACACTACAAACTTCTCTCTAGAGGAACTATGTTTTCTGTTTGCCATCACTAAAAAGTTGCTTTTAATAGAATGGGTGTGGGAATCTAAAGACCCAGCTCTGCGCCCTTTTACCTCCTTGAAGGTGACTTCTCTGCTTTGCTGTATTTCACTCTGTTCCTGTAAAACTATATATAACAATATCTGCCTTGCAGAGGTATTGTGAAAATAAGTTTTAAATATCTGGAGACCCTCAGATGCAAGCGCACAGGATTATCGATAGACACATATATACGTATAAATATATTCTCAGACACTCCAAGTATTTTCTCTGATGTACTTAAACCTTTTCTTCTGACAGAAACTGCTTTGAGGCTAGTAGCATAGGCATTATTTTTAATGTGAGCTTAATTTTTTTTTGAATTATTGCTAATATTATTAATAATTTTAAGACAGTAAAGGCAGAATGGGATGTGAAAGATGATTCAGTGCAGAGCTGTTGTGCGCTGGAAACCCCTATGTCTCATTCAGCCTGCCTGTGATGCCTATTCTGCTATAAATGGAAATAACAGTTTCTGATGGAGACAATAAATATTATTAGAGAGGCATACAATGTTGTTCCTATTCTGTAGCCTTCACATCAATATATTCTGTTTTATGCATAAACATTTATATTTTATTTGTATATGGAAAACCTCTTGAAGAGTCCTGTTAATATTTTGTATCCTGTGGCATACCCAGATGCAGATAGCATTTTAATAATTTGTTAATGTTTTGGATTGTACTTATTTATTTGTTCAGGTTCTTTTTAGTCTTGAAATTATCTTGTTTTCATCTAACTATCCACTTTCAAAGGTCTATTTGTACATAACCAATAGCCAGCTCATATGCAATTCTCATGTGCTATTGATAGCAAAGCTTTTGGTAGAATCCTAATACAGATGCCCTATTTCTGTGCACTGAGATAGTTTTTAAAATAAAACTAGAACACACATGTGTGTGTGTTTGGATATATGTAGGTGTGTAGCTTGAAGGCAGTTGTTCTGTCAGCCATTGACTAGTCACTCTGTATGAGGGTCATGTCTGGCAGAGGAAAAGAAACTTCTGTAATAATCACAAGTTGTGGGACTTGATAGGAGCTTAGTCTGTAGTAGTAATAATTTCCATATGCAAAATAATTATTTCACTCTTCCATGCCTGGAAAGCTCAGTTGTATTCTCCTTAAAGGTAAAAATCTTGCCAATAGAAACGTGAGGAAGACTGAAAAGTTCTAGCCCATATCAGAAAGGGATTTTGATATGAAACTAAAACTTCAATGGCAACAAGGCAGAACAAGCTTCATCAGTGATGTTTTGTCTTCCAGTCTGTTGCGTAGCCTGTTATAAGGACTCTTCTGACTTGATACTGTCTGCAGAAAAATAATCTCTTCCTAAGCTGATAAAAGGACAGAGCACCATATGGAAAGACTCTTGTACAAAGTGAGGGAATACCTCTGGCCTCCAAATGGCTTATGGAAGCATTTTCTGACCTCTAATGCTGGTTGAGCACTGCTTATAGCACAGCTTTTGTTGGAATGCAAAGGCATACTACCTCCTCTTTCTTGGAAAAAAAAAAACAAACATTTTAGCTTTTTGTAAGCTGCCTTATTTTCATAGAACCTACTATAGTGAGGAGACAAGGCTTTCTCTGCTGCTGAAAGAAGCTGGATGTCCTCAGTGAGTGGCTGCCCTGGGCCACCTGTACAGCACCTTGTGCAGAACAGCCAGAGAAGAGCTGGAATGAAGCTAGTAGAGATCTGCAGTGGTCTTCCAGTGTCTGGGCTGTGCCTGCAGAGGCAGGATGCAACAAGTCCAGTCCTATCTTGTCTTCTTTCAGCTCCTTCAGGCACAGCATTAAGTGCAGAGTCGAAGTTGTTGGGAAGAAGCTATGTATGGTTTTTGCCTGTATTATGCCTCAGTGTGTCTGTGTTGGGGGGAGGGTAGAGGGGTGCTGCTCAGCTGCTGAGGAGTACGATGATGTTTCAGATGTCTACCTAAAGATTTCTTACAGAATTTATGAGGAAGGAAAAATTTTAGGCAGATTGATTATCGGCATTAAACAGCTAGGTAATCACAGCCAATTCCTCCTTTAACAGCTGCTTGAGAGAGGAGAAAAGCAACTTTTTTCTACTACTGGAAATGGCAATTTGACAGACTTAAAAGCAAAATTACAACATACATGTGTGTTTGCACACTACATGCATGTTTTTTTCTGTATGTAAATTTGAAGACATATATATATTGTCTTCCAGAATATTGTTGGTTACATTGTCAGATGTTATAAATACCATTTTTCTTCATCAAATCATTTGCAGACAGTGAGAGGTAACTCTGCTTTGAAACTCTTTATGATAACATCATCATTGAGATGGAAGAGGATGGTTGCTTGGATATCAAAGACTTGTCTAGGTTCAATGTAGACAAGTAGAAGGTTGACTAAGCCAGCAATATGTGATGGTAAAAAAAAAAAGACATCTCCTCTCCTCTCCCCTCCCATCATCAACAACAACAACAAGAAAACAAAACAAAACAAAAGCCCAACTTGTTTTAGAGAGCATAAAATAATGAATGACATTTGGATACATCTGCGTTATATTCACAAGATATGAATAAGAGAAAGAATGACATAAGAAGCTCTTAAAATATTTTAAGTAAAGAAAGTAATCTTATGTAGCTCTGCCCAAAGTTAGTTGTCGTGCAATTAGAGGAACACACCTCACCCACCTCCCCAACAATATTTAGCTCGTAGTTAAGAAGGTTAAATGGAAACCAAACCACATAGACCAGACATTATGAAGAGAAGGCTGACAAAGGAAGCTAGACTGCTGTGAAACATGCTAAATATCCAAAACAAATGTCTATAAATTGAAATAAAGTAAATCAAATATGGAACATGTTTTTTACTGTTGATGAAATCTGTCAAAAGAAATACTGGGCAACCCCTCTCCGGCTGCCTTTCTAGAAGCTATGCGTTAACCAAATCAACCTGCTAGGTTAAATACAGGGGATAAAATGTATTTTGGGCTCTGTTGAGCCTTTTGTGGAAAGAGACACAGATCATTCTATGCTCACTGACTATCTGTGCTGATACCAAATGATTGAATATTAGCCATTTGGCTCTAAAATCTGTGTACATCTGAAGGCCCATTGGAGGGCTTCTGGGAGACAACTGTGCATCAATAAACTCTGTCACTGATTGTCTTGTTATTTTCTGCTAAATTCCACTCTCAGAGTAGGTATAGGTTCCACCTGTAGTGCCATACAGTTTGTTATTGTTTTCTTGAATTTTACCTGAGGGGTTTGAATTCAGTCAAGGGTCTGTACTAAAAGAGCCACTCTTCCATTTTATTTTCCTAATCCATCCCTAAACTCCTTTCTGCTGTAAATATTTCAGCCTTCATGTGGGAGTTAAAATGAATATAAGCCTGTAAATGGTGACCTATTTATTCAAATTCTTGAGATTAATGCCAAAACCTAACTTCCCATGCTGCAGTCTAATTTCATAAACGATGTAAACAGAAGGCAGTACAACAGTGATTTTTTCCGTATAACCAGTTCCCACTATCGGCCATTTGCAAACTGTTCTATCTCCTTTCTCTTTCTTTCAGAGAATTTTCAGTCTTTATAAATACAAAGCCATTTACTATGTCTTGAAAAACGAGTCAGCACATACAAGAACAGTAACTGTATTTTATGGCACAAAATCCAACTGTTTGGTATAACTGCCTTCTATTTTTTTACAGCCATTTATTAAGATTCCACATCTGCCCACAGACAGAATATGCTCAGAAGAACTGCTACACTGTCATGGCAAAAGTTTATTTTGCTATGGGTTGTTTCATCTCCAACCAGTTGCAATATTGATTTCTCTCAGTGGATTAATTATCAGTGGCAGTTTCAGTCTTCCTTGCAATGGGCGGAAGGAAAAATGATGTTTTTATTTCAAGGAGGTCTATTGACAATTGTGCCTGGGCTTCCCTTGGGTCTTAAAGTCAATGAAGTTAGAAGACCCGTGTCATGAAAGTACTGTGCATGAAATTATATATTTTATCTATAGAGGTAGTTTCATGTGCATACCATGATAACTGTTTAATTTAAAAGAAAAAGAAAAAGAAAAAGAAAAAGAAAAAGAAAAAGAAAAAGAAAAAGAAAAAGAAAAAGAAAAAGAAAAAGAAAAAGAAAAAGAAAAAGAAAAAGAAAAAGAAGGCTTCATATGGTTTTCATATGACAATGTAATTGTAAAATCAACACCAAAATTGGACAAATATCAAATGATAGCATAATATTTAAAAAGTAACAGGAGTTATTCGTAGTAGCAACAAACCTATCAAAATGTTTAGTTTGAATAAAGAGGCTCTGTTCTTCTGTAACAAAACATTTCCAGTTAAAATAACTATACAGAATTTGGAAGGAAAATCCAAGCTTGTGTTGTTGCCTAGAAGCATATGTGTATAAAACATTAGGGTTCTGTAAAAAGAAAAACCATAATGGATTAAATTTGGGGTTTTATAACTTTCTTTTCTGCTAAAAAAATAAAACATATACATATACAGATACAATACACATCAGTATACCTACCTGTTCATAACAATATGTATATTTTTCTATATACATATATATTATGTTCTACATTTAACTGTTCTAACTTTGACAGTATTGCCACAATGCACGAATTATGTATGGCTTATGTACTCAGTATGTCTTTGAAAAAGAAATCTTATGAAAATGGTGTTACTATTAAATGATTTATTAAAAAAATGTGTCAAATTTTAATTCAGTTATGACATAAACTAGATGTGACAAGACTGCAAAGAAAAAAATATATAGATAGTATGGCAATGAATAGTATTCTTTAGATTGTATTGCTTTGTCTTCAAATATGGTTTCAGCTGCTCTACAAATGTTGACTGCAGGATACAAGACTGATGATGCAAATTTCCACAAAATAATGTAAGATTATATAGTTGGGATACACAATCCAAAACATTGCAAAGAAAATGATAGAGCCTGGATTCAATATCTGATTCTTCTAAACTGGAGACCACTTATTTTACTGAGATTATATTGTAGCCATGTAGGCTAATTGGTTTGCCTATCTGAAACACATTTCATCAATTTCGTTACTTTCAGGACATAAGCTGATTTTGTAGGAGTGCAACTGAGGAAGATATATTTACTCATAGAAGAGCTAATTTGATAAAGAATCAAGCATGAATACAAAACTTGGTGATAACATTCACAGCAACACTGTTGAATTTACTCTGTAAATTTATAAAGCTTGCAAAATGTTTCCCTGAGCTGTATGGTCCCTCAGCTTTCTACAGAAGTAAACATAGAAGGAAAACATTATTTAAATATCTTCCTTATCTCCAGGACTTTACAAGATGATTATTTCTCTAATCACCACAGCCCAAGGCACCATAAAAGCCCAGGAAGACATTTCATAAACCTAATAAATAAAACCCCTTTTAAGTAGAATGGGAGTGGTGGGCAGGTAGTGACAGTGACTTCTGTGAACTTTTAATAAATTGACCTTATTCCGCATCCTAGTGTTCCTTTTCCAGTTGGAGATTCTGGATTCATCAACTAGAGCTCAGCCATACCATAGTTACAACATCATTACACCGCTAGTCTCATTCTTGTAGCATAGAGTGGTCACTAATTCCCAACAGCTGTGTAAGTAGTCCTACAGTTTTACTTATGTTCAACACAAACATAATGAGGTAATTTGTTGAGAACTAAGCTATAGCAGAAGCTCCAAGCAGATGGGATTTTTTTATAAACTAGATGTGAAATATTCTTACACTTCAGAGGAATCTATTTCTTATTCTGTAACCAGGTGCAGCGAATAGCTGGAGAAGTGATAGAACACCAGCTAAGAAGGGAGCTTCACTTCTAACAATGTTTCGCCTAAGGAAGCTAATGACACTGTTTTCTCACCATCCCAGTTCCAATGGAAAAAATTGGTTGTTGAAAACAAGACCAAACAGAAAGTGTTTACAGTTTTTAGCCTCCCTCTTGGGACACATGATTTTTGAAAATATTCTTTGAGGACTATAAATAACATTTCAACTGATCTAAAAATTAAAAGATTTGGATAGTGGAAAATACAAACTGATCATTTGCCATATGTGTGTGTGCATGTGTGTTACTATAAATTCAAGGGCAAATACTATTAACTTAATAAACATATGTATTGCAAAAATTATGGAAAGCCACATAAGAAAATTAACATCAGTATGTTGTAGCAAACAAAACAAAACAAAACAAAACAAAACAAAACAAAACAACAACAATAAAAAAAAAAGAAAACGAAGAAACCACAATAAAGTTAAGAAAAATGAGTGAAGCAGATGTGCTTTTTCATGCTTCACCATGTCAGGACCACAGCAGTGCTGAGATTGGCTTAAGCCATCACAGATGAAACACATCAGGAGTTCCTCAAAAACCTGTAGTGTGCATGTTCATTTAGATATTACGATTCAGCATCCTGTTCCTTGCCTTGCAATTAAAATACCTGATTTGGAAATTAATCACATATATTTACCACAAAAGTGGTTCAAAAAGAGGCTTCTTTGGAGTCCTAAACACAATCCACATGGCCACATGTGCTTGCTTTCTGTGCTGGCTGGAGAACAAAAATGTAGAGTTCCGGCATTGTCACTTCTCTCTATTATGGGCATATCCTTTATCCTTGAAAGCCAGGATATAGATGCTGCTGGGATCTTTTATTTCTTTATTTATAAACTTACTTTCAGATAAGGCTTGATAATTATTTTCAGATAAGGTTTCCAGAAGTCATCACTCACTGTTCAGTTCTGAGGAAGCTATGTGGAATTGCATAATTTTAAAGCTTTCATACTGGAATTGCTCACTTTCATGTACAGTGGTACACCTGTAAGTGTGAAAGATAAAAATATACAGTGTTACTCTCCAAAGTACAAGCATAAAATAAGGGAAGAAAGAAAACAAACTACATATTTCCCTAGTGAAGAAACATGTAGATTGACTACCGTCAGCTTTATATAGACATACAAGTTTTCTTGGAAATGAAGGATGTATTGGCTACACAAGGAAGCATGGGTAAGTATACAAACTACAAAGAGAAGCATAACAAAATAGTGGAAGGAAACAGAAAAGTATGCATTAAAACAGGCATTTTTGGGTCAAAACACATAAAATAATTATAATTTGAATGTGGTTATCTAAGATTAAAAAAAGGGAGAGAAAGGAAGATTTTTCCAGTTATATTTGTAAGTGTAAATTGTATGTACAACAATGGTTAGAACAGGACTTGGGCTACACTGTAATTACAGTATAATTACATTGTAGCTATGCAGCTGTATCACAAACATCAATAATTAAATACAAACTTCAGACACTTAAATGCCTAAAAGAGGCAGTACAAAAAATACCAGTCTTCTCTACTGTTTAAAAACTTGGAGACAAAGGTACATGCAAACACTCATGCTATATAAGTACATAAACATATATTTTAAAGTTACAATGATTTAAAAGCAAATCATGTAGAGGTTTCTCAGTATTTCAGTAAGAGCAAATGGAATGAAAGACATGTACAAACATTTTTTGAACATCTATAGTTCTAACATCTATAGACAACATTGAGGGGCAGGTGCACTGAAATTATGTGATGAGTATTAGATGTTGATGGGTGCACATTGGATCACGATGGAAAACCTTTCCTCCTCCCCTACTTTCTCCTTCCTTTCCCTTCCCTTGTCTACTTTCCTCATCCGCTTCCCTTATCTTTGTCCATTCGCTTTCCCTTTCCCTTTCCCTTTCCCTTTCCCTTTCCCTTTCCCTTTCCCTTTCCCTTTCCCTTTCCCTT
>VXAA01002511.1:36869-85760 GCA_013399115.1 Anseranas semipalmata | reverse complement strand
CCCTTCCCTTCCCTTCCCTCAGCATTAGTCATGTTTGTTGAATTTAGCGCAAGATGTGAAATTTTTGTAAAGAGTCATATGATGCATCCTGACCCCAAGTTGGCAATATGAATTTCCCTCCCCTATAGTTCCTGTATATAAAGACCAATTATGCAGATGAGGAGAATTTCACCCAAAATAAATTGTATGTTCCATCTGATTATGGGTAATAGATTATTCCAGACCTACACTGTCCTCAGGTGGAATTGAAGGATCCTTTAAACATCAAGGACTATATTCATAACCATTATCCTCTTAACCCTTTGATGTGAAAAGATTGCTATAAAATTTACTAAATTCATCTAAAATGGCTTTTGAATCTCCAGTCACTTTGTTCTCTGCATTAATAATACTAGGACTAATCCTGCATGACTTGTGAGATTTAAGATGAGTAGCTAATAGCTTTTGAATCAACGGTGCCTTTCAAGGGTGCCTCTAAGCAATATCTAAAACTGTGCGTGTGCAATTTGTCTTATCCAAATTGGTGCATATTCAGAAAGCTGTGTAACCTATATACAAACTGCATTTTCATTCAAGATGTATGTAGACTATGATCTTCCTAACTCATGTATGCAAATATAGTCTGAAGATTAGCGATGGATTTTTTACACAAAGAATAGAAAAGAACTCTACATGAATTTTTACAGCTACTTTTGAAAATTTAGCTCTATTTATTCATCTAGTAACTGTGGCGATTTAATCGCTCTTAGTCTGGTTTTGGATCCTAGGTATTTTTCTTTTCTCCCTCCAGGATTTTGCCAGCATGGCATTAGGTTAAGGCTAACACACTGAGACCAGTATTTTTCTCTTCTGTTGTCCACCCCACACTTTGGCCTTCACGTAAAAGGCAGTCAGAAACATTAGTCAGTGAGAGCAGCTACAGACACAGACAAAGCCTGAGCATTTCTGTATTCAGAGACTATTTACAATCTTACCGTTATCCTTGCTCTCTCCTTTGTCTGACCTTCTTTTCTCTTCATAGTTTCTGCATACCATGTTTATTCTTACCTGGTTCTTTTGCCCTTCTTTTCCCCTATTCTAACTTGCTCAACTTCAATATTCTTTCTTCTTCCTTTTTTCTTTTCATGTATCCCCACGTAACCTCCTAGCTCTTTCGTTGACTCCCTCCATCCCCCAAAGATACAGTGAAATACAATGCTTTTTTTTCTGCTGCTTCTTATTTCTTGTCTACTTAGAAGATAAACTTCTCAGAACAAGGACATTACTACTATTTCCGCATATGGTACCTAGCCCAAAAGGACCCCAAATGAGCTATTCCACAACTCTTTTCTATGAGATCAGGAAATGCTTTTTTTCAGAGTTATGTAATTTGAGCATCCTTAGGTTCTATTGTAAATCAAATAATCCCATTGTCATGTATAGAAACAAAATAAATTTCCAGAAAAATGTTATTTTCACCTAGCAAAAGTGATAAAATCACAACCTATTCAGGACAGCATATGGTCTATGTGTGGTGTTGGATAACATTACAGAACAAGAGTCCTGCTTGTGAAAGTAATTTAAACATTGAAATGATTCAGCCTGTTTGTAAAACGGTTACTTTAGATATTGGTTAAGCTTTCAAGATCAAAGCTTTATGTGTTGTGTTGGCCGTCTAAAAGCATGGAATCAGCAGTGGCATCAGCACCAGTCTGATACATCCTCTTTCCTTTTCTCTGATAATGCAATCAACTGCACAGTTCTGATCAAAATGAAATGTCTTTGCAGTCTCCATCCTCAGAGAAAATAAGATCATACTGGAATGAAAATTATGAAAACCAAGTATTGCTGTGGCTGTGAACAGACCCCTCCACCCTCCACCTGAGAGGATGAGCTCCTTATGATCTAAAGGCAAAAGAAATATTTCTCAAGTAAACAGTTGCTTGAGTACCCAGAAATAACAAGGAGAGTTGGACGATTCAATGACACAGTGGTAGCCTTGTGTATTTCATTTTTCCTTCAGCTCAGTTTGAGTCAAATGCTTATGCTTTGGGCAGGAGGTTAGTCAAGAGGACTCTAGAGGTCCTGTCCAAACTTGATTATTTAATGACTCTTTGTTCAGGGTCGGGACATCAGACACACTGTTACACATCTGACTGTGTCTTACCTGCAAAACCAAGGCATGTTTCAAAGCTGTGTACTATCTCTTTCTCTCCTCCTTTCTCTCCTTCCACCACAGCATGTCAGTAGATACTTGTGTGGACAGTTGGAAATGGTGCATGCTCTGGGCAGATCTTTGGAGTGGATGTTCAGGAGACTAGGCTCTGAGCTGATCAGGAGACTTTGTAGACTACTGCTCCTGCAGCTTGGTTATTACAGCTTTTGTATGTGTAGTTGAGCTCATTATCTGCTAAGGAGGGAGAGCAAAGCTTTCTTAAGGCACGGAAAATATGTAGCATCTCACAGTGAGTCTATCTTCATAGTATGCTGAAGAGCTGAAAAAACAGTGGTAACTGTGGGACTCAGCCTGTGAGGACAGTTAAGGAAGAAGCCATTTTCTGAGCCCATTCTTAAGCTTAGTTGAGACCAGATATGAACATTGCATAGTAACAATTAAAAAGGACAAAAAGGCAAAGCAGCAATAAACAAATTGCACACTAAGAAAATCTGGAATATTATAATTTACAAGTTGTAAAATAACAACTTTTAATTGAAAACACAGAATAAATTTAAATCTGAGAAATTCCAATGCTGGAAAATGCATATTTACACACAATATCATATCACAACATGCAGTGTTTTAAGATCAATAGGATAGCTAATACAAATTTGTTTTATTGAGTGACTTTAACAAAAACCACAGCATAATCGGGGTGAAAGAAAGGTATGTTTACATGCCATCAGTCTTACACAGTTGTTGATTTTCTGGGATGACCAACATGGCTGTGGCCACCACATCAGCACTGCTTCATGCGCTGCATCTTCTCAGACTCTCAGGGTTAGGGTTGCATACAGTTACACATCCCTGCTCTGCAGAAACCTCCTGCCAAGAAGTACCTAATGGTCTTCTTAGTTATGTAAGGGAAACACAGGCTTACAAAACTAATAATAACCAATAAAACTTTTGTACATATCACCAGTCCTAGCTGTGAAGTGAGATACTGTCTACCAAAGCAGGTATAACTACAATGATTTATGCCATCTGAGAATATGACAGGAATTGTGTTTAATAACATTTGTTGAGTTATTTTTGCTTGCAAAGTTGTACTACCCAGAAACAGCTTGTTAAAACTAAGTGTGACAGTTTTCCATATTTTCAGCAGACAAAAGGGCTGTCAAATACCCTCAGCAGTAGAGAATCTCCTGATACTTTAAATAACCTTCCACAGAAAACATTCTTTCCAGTTACCTATATATATCTATCCCACAACCTGCTTACAGTTTTGCATATCTACTAAATATACACTTTTAAGCTACTATATTTTTGCTCCCCAAAATACATCTTTGACTAATATAATTTTTATTTCTCTATAACAAAATAAAAATAAAATAATCAATATAATGCAGTTGACGATAGTGCACAGTATACCATGCTATTTTTTCTAACAAATCATGATTTCTTATGAGAACACCTACTAGCTTTAACTCTTCTATACATTTTCTTTCTCACTGGTTTACACCTTTCTTCATTTTATAACTGTGTGTGTGATGATCTGAGTATCTTATATTAGGGTTCTGCAATTGTTTGCTTGTGTTGGTGTTCAAATTCCCCAGGCCTGTTATTTTCTGAAAACAAGTAATGATACGTTGTAATTAATGTTGATTTTATAAGATTTAAACTCTGACTGATGGATACAAGCTAAAAATCAATCACTGTCTCTTAATTTTCAAAACAATCCAAGAATATATGAAATGAAACATCACAAAAGGCACTTACATAGAAGATATAAGCTGATGGGAAGCTGTTTGATTTATTATACAACAGATAAGATCTGCATGATACAGTTTCCTGATGGTTTATGAGCCTATGAAATCTTTCTAATGAAGGTTATTCCTGAACTCATAAAATTTCATATTCCCTTCTGTATTATATCATCAGTCTGTAAAGCTAGACTTGGTCTGATAAACGTATTAATTATAAAAATAATTCTTCTGTTGATCTAAAGATAGATAGAAAATGGAGCTAACTTCTGTCACATTGTATCCAAGGGAGCAGCAAAACTGACCATTTGTTTCCTATTACCTTTCAAATTGAAACAGAGAAAGAAGACTTCACAAACCTTTTTACATATCATTATTTCAGATTTTACTTCTCAGGCTACAGTGTTCTATAGGAGATCATAAAATCATAGAATGGTTTAGGTTGGAAGGGACTTTAAAGATCATCTAATTCCACCCCCCCTGCCATGGGCAGGGACACCTTCCACTAGACCAGGTTGCCCAAAGCCCCATCCAACCTGGCCTTGAACACCTCCAGGGATGGGGCATCCACAGCTTCTCTGGGCAGCCTGTTCCAGTGCCTCACCACCCTCATAATAAAGAATTTCTTCCAAATATCTTGTCTAAATCTACGCTTTTTAAGTTTAAAACCATTACTTCTTGTCCTATCACCACACTCCCTGATAGAGTCCCTCTCCTGCTTTCTAGTAGGCCCTCTTTGGGTGCTGGAAGGCTGCTATAAGGTCTCCTCGGAGCCTTCTCTTCTCCAGGCTGAACAACCCCAACTCCCTCAGCCTGTCTTCACAGGAGAGGTGCTCCAGCCCTCTGATCATCCTTGTAGCCCTCCTCTGGACTCGTTCTAATAAATGAAATTAGTCTATAAACCTTTGTTATTTTCCTAGTAAGCTGGGTTTGAGTAAATGGTAATAATTTGGGATGGGAGGTGAGGTGCATAGATACATCAGACAGCATTGCATTAATAAAAATTACTCTGAAAGAGACCAGGAGCATTCACATACTCAGTCACCTCTTTCATTTGAGAGGTACTGACAACTTGCTGAGAAACAGAGGATGCTTGAGCTGCACATCAGCTGTAACTGATGTGTTCATGGACGCAGTGGAAACTTCCCTTGGTATGTTGGAGGACACTTGCACTTTTATCTCTCTCCTGGTTGTGAACATTCATAATAAATATTAGGTTTGGTTATAAAGATACTATCCTTATTTTGAATATTCTTTGTTTTCAAGATCAAATTAGAATTAGGCTTGTATTTCCACATTAGGTCCCATTTAAAGAAAGCATTTGAGCATGTGTTTAAATTCAGCCCAATTGAAAACAACACATATGCATATTTTTAACATTAATATAAAAATGTCCCAGTAGGAATGATTTCCTGAGTGGGAGCTTTAATGTCTACAAGTGTTTGGTAGAGCTCAAAACAGGACAAACATGTGGCACTTTTATTTAGTATCTAAAAATTGCATAACAAAGCATAAACTAACAAAGGGACTGACTTAAAACAAAAACAGGTTGGCTGAATAATTGAAATTTGTCCTTAGTGTGCAGAGGAGAGAAAGTATACACGAAAGACCTTTTGGGATTTCTGTAAAAAATCAAGGACCACATGAAAAGTCAGCTGATATTGCAGTTATTATTTATCCTGTATTTCTATGAATCTGTTCACATGCATTCCTCAACTTTATTTGTCTTTCTACGGAGCAATTAGAAAGATTCCACAGTGAAAAAGAAAGGATGTTATCAATTAAGTATCATTTTCCATTTCCTTATTTATGATCTTGTGGCTACTAAGCATCAATAATTTCTGCTTTGCTACAATGTCACTGAGAAGATTGATTGTGCATGTCACCTTGTTATGAAGAGATTTAAATAGAAAACATATATTTGCAACTCCACCAAATTCACTTCTTCAAGAAAGAGCAACTCAATTATATTTTTAAAAATGCAAGTTTTAAGATGTCTCACACCTCTGTCAAGATGAAAGTCCTGAGTTTTCCTTCAGTATTTTTATTGACATTGCTGTAATACTTAGAACTATACACAGCAAGCACCATGTTGAATATATATATATATATATATATATGTTATTATTGTTTAAAGTCAAGCACTTGGTAAATAGGAAGCACCAAGATCAAGTTTGCACAGGTCAATTTAAATAATCTGTCTGTGCATATAAATTATGATACAGTTAATTAGATAATCACTATAGGATTATGTGAATCCAGTTGACCTTTGTTTCATTCACTGGATAGAGTAGATGGTGGTTAGGGAGGAACTTGTCAACAACTGATATTCAGATTTTTTTCCAAATTCTCCTCCAAAAGCAACTATCCCCATTCTGATGAAAAAGGTGCTTACCTATCTCTGACTTACTTGTGTCTAACCTTTTAGGAACTCATTTTCCACTTATTTAAAGAGATGCTTTAGCCCTTCCTTCAGCACTGGTATTTTCACTAGCTAGCAAGTGCAGAACCACTCGGGCTTTGGTGTTGCTGAGAACCTCATTCAGGCCCGAAACTTGATTCTCAGATTATTTAGGGGATTGCCTGTTTGACCAGTGGGGTGCAATCCTTTGGGTGTGCTCAGGGCATGCTGAAAACAAAGGATTATTGGTCCATCAGTCCACTGTTTTGAGTAGGTCATCTGCCCCAGTGACTTGTGATGTTGAGGACTACAAGTCAGTTCCTGCTTCAGGAAAGATGTGAGCCACAGTTTCTAAGATATTGCACTACAGAAGCCATTGGTTCCTCTTCTGTCTCAGTAAATATTTGTTTTATACACAAATGTACAGGAGAGACTGAAGAAGCCAGGGATACTCAAAGGATGTAAGCTCACATCCTGTCCCAAACTGTTTAAAGCATAGAAAATTTGAAAATGCTGATCCTGCATCCCAACTGCGCATCTCAATCAGGATTATATGGGTATTCCGGATTTGTGCCTTCTCTCTGCAGGTGGAAGAAGCCCAAACTGCTGAAACAGTTTTCTGTCTTCAGTGTCTCAGTCCTGGCTAACACTGATACTTTCCTATGTAAATACTTGCTGGAAATGTCTTTGTCAGACCTCTCACTCACCTATGCATATATGGGAAGACCAGACACTTACTGCAGGCCAGAGGATTACTTTGTAGAGAGCATGCAAAAGCACCGTGTCTTGTAGGATCTAATTAATTATTCCTGTTTCAGATTCCTCACTGTATCATTTTCTTCATGGTCTATTCTGCATTTTGACAAGTATTTTGAATGCTTCACAAGTAGGAGTGAATTTGTTGCTACACTTCTTGGAGGAGTGATTTCCAAAAGGCGATGTGTGGCACAGAGAGGTGAAGTTCACAGGTTCTCAGCAGCATCAAGTTCCTGCTGCAGAGGATTACTCACAGGAGGGTGAGGAAGGCTGAAGAAAGATCTGCATACCCTTAGGTTCCCATCCAAGAAATGGAAGGACTTTCAGTGAAATGATGACTACACAAGGAGCAAAGCAGAGAGCATGTGGCTCACTCCTGCCAGCCTGCTCTCTGGAATTCAGTTACAACCCAGAAAAAAAAGGACTCTGTGTCTTAACCTCTTCTCATATCACTGAAAGAGGATAGATGCTAGTATTTAGGTTCTCCTGGCTTGATTGACATTTAATGCATTCCATAAGTTGTCCTAGGGACAAGGATGAGAGGTTTTAGCATTTTGGGGATGAGAAACAAAGTTTGGAGGAAACTGCATATAGGATCATCTTAATGCACAAGTGGAGATTGTGGTTAGTTGTACAGTGCATGTTTTATTTTTACACAGAATAGATTTTGTAACCACGTACTGTTCAATATGATAATACTATATAGTACTGTTTTCTAGCAGCATAAATTATATAAATCCCTTACCCTGGAGATACAAAACACTATGGCTTATTACTCATATATGGATATCTGTTATTGACAAATTATGTTATTTAATTTCTTGGGAAAATAACCTAAATAAAAGTCCTCTACCTGTTTTAGCATCCTTCCCTCTCCTTCTCTTCAGTCTTTCTGCCCCAAATATATATAAAGGTCATATGATTTTTTTACAGCAAAATGAATGAATCTTGGTACAATGTAATCCTGAATCTAGAATCTTGACCCTGTTGTTTTATGAGATCTGAGGCCTCCTTTTAGGTCTGGTTTTCCACTGACTTCTTTGACACGCTTCACTAGACCTAATAGCTCCCTATTACCAGTTACAATTTAGCATCTGAGCCAGGAGCTGGAGGAAAAAAGGAAAAAGGAGTGTAAATTATATGGAGTTGTGGTGAACAAAGGTTTTATTTCTCCTGAGCACAACCCTTTGATAGGAAAACGGGGGAGACAAATGTGTTGCTAATTTAATTAAGTAGTATGAGATGGCAGGGTCCACAGATGCCATTTAGGACTGGATTAATCAAGAGCAGGTGATGAAAATGAATAGTCACACATAATGTTAGCATTTTTAACAATCCGACACAGTCTAATGGAATCAAGTGCCATTTAACAACAGGGCTCAATTTTGCTTGCTAATCCAAATTTGTCTACACTTTCACCCTGCACATTCGTGTGGATCAAGAATTCTGTCTGCTCTCATTCCCATTAATTTTCTGGTGAATTTTTAGTTATTTAACATTTTTCCCAACGTGTTCATATTCACTTGTACCACATGGAAAATAGCACAGTGAGGGCTATGAATGTATTGCATTCTAGCTGCTGAACAATTTTTATATGGAGCAGTTAAACACCTTTCAACAGCTGAGAGGTCATCCTTACCAGTATGCAAACTTGCTTTTCCTCCTTGCATTCCTTTCTAAAAGTACAGAAAAGGTCCTGCTCAGTTGTTTCTTTATCAAACCGAAACCCCCAAATATTTTGGTCTTTAATTTATTGATCACCTGCAGCTATTTAACACAACTCTTCCAAGGTGGCTTTATCTTTCCTGACAATAGCTGAAGAATGGAAGATAGTAAAATCTTCTGTTTGCTCTCCAGTAAAAGAGTTATTGGAATGAAGATGAAAATCTCTGTCAGACTGAAAGCAAATTTCACTCCATATGAAGTTACATTTTCCCAATGAACAGTTTTCAGCTAGAATATTTTTTTCTGCTTATAATTTCACTGCTTGTGAAGAGCTAGAATGTAACATTGGAAATCAGAACTGCATCTGGTTGTGGTCTTTTACCTGCGAACAGGCTGTGGACTCAACAAGCACATTAACTTTATAGAGCAGTGGGCATAGTTGCTCATTCCTCCACAGCCTTTGACACAGACAAGAGTGTAGGAAAGTGGTATGACATCTGTTTCTCATCCCCCATGTGCAGCGGGGGTATAAAGACTGTCACCTATGCTAGGACCCTGAAAGCTTTATGACCTATTACTTCTTTATGTGGTGCCATAAAAGCAAACCAAATCCTGTCCAACATGAGACTGACAGAGCATTCTGCAGTATTCCTAGTTTTCAAAGTCTGAGTTCTCTTTACCCTTTTAATGGATAGATTTATTGCACTTCAGAGTGCAATTTCCCATTAGTTGTTATCAGGACTGAGGGGAGCTTCTTTGTGTCACAGGTTACCCCATCTGAACTACTCCATTAGGTGCTATACATTTTGCTGTGTTTGTAGAGCCTTGCCTTTTCTAAACCTTATCAAAGACAATCAGAAACAGAAAAAAAATGATACATACAAGGCATGTCTCAGTTGCCATCTTTTGACATGGCTATTCTCCAGTCCTTGAAGTCTGTTTAGAACATCAGAACTATTTCTGTGTGCCATCAAAATATCTGTAGTTTTAGGTACCTCTGAGTATTAACAAATCCAATGCAAGAAATTCAAAGATAACATATGCATTTCTTTCCAATTAACGTCACCAGGATGACTGACCTGGTTCTGCATAGTGTTCTTTGTCTCTCTCTCTTTTTTTTTTTTTTAGGTTAACTGTTTATTTGTCAAAGTACCCCTGACAGAGAGGAGTGGATACCACCAGGAGGAAAAACAACACAACTTCTCCACACCTCACAGAGAAAGCACCCTCAATACAAACAACAAAACCCAGAGCCAATGTGTTTTTATATGAATGTGGTTTTGTAACCAAAAATACCAGCATCACAATGAACTTCAGGATTTTTTTTTTTTTCCAGCTGTTTCTGAATATAACACTGGGAGACTTGAAACCTTGGTAAATGTGCTGCAAGACATTTAGCAAGAGTGGATCAGGGGTGTCCATGCCCAGCTGCTTGTCTTTCCCTTTCAGGGTGGTAAAACATTATAGCCCTCAGGTGGCTAAAACTCATAGCTTGAGCTAATCATTTCACCTGTCACTCACCTCAGTGCCTATTTATCTCTTTTGCCCTATAGTTACCCCTGTAGCATCTTAAGTTGTTCCAGCTATACTTGCCAGAACTTGTCTGCAATATCCATGAACTTGTGTGCATTTAAAAACCTTCTGTCACAGGTGAAGTTACCAAAGCTTTCTGCTCACTATTGCCCCCTACTGAGACAGCACAGCTCACAGAGCAGGTACCTGGAGTCTTCCACTTTCCGACCCAGACTAGATCTGCTTTGCATATGTGCCAATGTCCAGAGATTAAATGCTTATCTAACCTCCTCCTTGAGGAAGACTCAAATGTAAATGGTATGATAAGCTGAAGGAACAATGTACTTTTGTTCTAAAAAACTTCATCTAGAGCTGGTAGTTTAGTGTCAAGACTTGTGAAATTTATGAGAAGTGAGTGATGGAGAAAGAATTGCTGTGTGCCTTTCCTGGAGGCTCAGGATGAAGTGGAAAGAAGCTTATTTGACTGGGGTGGGGGGTAGAGAAAGGATCACAGAAAGCATTTGGTGTCTCTTGCTTTAATTATGCTTTCAGAATAAAAGTAAAGTTCCATAAAGTTCCTCCTTTTTTTTTTCTTTCTTTTTTTTTTTAAGCGCTCATGCTTTCTTAAATACGTTCACATTCAGAGATGTGATCTTGTGCATTTCATCCCTGTTTCATTTCCCTGTTTGAAGGCAAGGTTATATTCTGAGGTATGTGTGGGTCTTTTAATTAAAAAATTCAAGTAAAATATTTAGAATACTTCTGAATTATGGAATATTTTTGTTTTGCAAATGGAAAAGTGTAACCAATGGTCTTATTACATTTTATATTAAAACCAGTGTTAAATTATAACAAAGGAAAAAGTTAAAAGAATTACAGTCTGGATTTATGTATATGCGTTGAAGATTAATGCCTTTGGTTAATTTGGGTTGAAATATATATTCTAATAAGGTGTTAAAATTAGTTCTGAGAGTGCTCATCTGGCAACTATGAATATGTTATAACAAAGTGTAATTAAGCCTCTCTAAAGCTTTTATGTCTTTTTTTTTTTTTTGACTGAACTTATAGGAACTTAGAGACAGGTGCAAGGACACTTTTCTAAGTGAAATTATAGTTTCATAGAATTGCAGAGGAAATTCCTTTATGTATGCTCTCACTCTGAAAAAGAAAGGTAACAAAATCATGAGGGTAAAAAGCTTACTGTTTCCACAATTTTGGAGAATGTTTATGATTGTTTTATGCTATAAAGATCTGCAAATTATTATCCAGACTTAACCACATAGGTTGAAAACTGGAGGGATGAAAAAAATGATAAACTGGACAGAAGATAGCAGTTAATGTGTTGTGTTTTACCTGGAGAATGGTAACAAATAGGGTACTGCCAGGGTCTCTACAAAGACCTTTAACATCTTTAGCAATGATTTTAAAGAGTTGATGGATGGCACTTGTACCAAGTTTGCAGGTGACACCAAATAGTGGAGACCTCTTGATAAGCTCAAGAGCAGGATGGCCATTCAGATGTATATGGACAGGCTGGAGGGGGTCAACAAGAACGCCGTGAAATACAACAGGGACAAGTATCAAGCTTTGTGCTGGGAAAGGAAGAGTCCCTTGCAGCACTATAGGCTGGGGCTTGAGTGCTTGGGAAACAGATCTGTGGAGAAGGTCCTGGGGGGGCTGGTGGACAACAGGCTGGACAGGAATCGGCAGCACGCTGTGTCAGCATTGACAGCCAACAACATCCTTGACTGTTAACAACAGGACCATAGTCAGTAGGTGGAAAGAAGTGCTTATCCTTCAAAAGTTAGCATTCATTAGATGACAGCTAGAATAGTGTATGTGGTTCTGGGCTGAAAGAAAGATGTACATCAACTGGAGCAATTTCAGCAGAGGGCCACCAAATTGTCTGGGGGCTGGAGCACTTGCTCTGTGAAGACAGGCTGAGGGAGTATGGCTTATTCACCCTGGGGAAGAGATGGTTTTGGGAGACTTAACAGTAGCCTTCCAGTACCCATGAGAAGATTATTCAGAAGACAAAGCCAGACTATTCTCAGTGGTGTGTGTCAGGACAAAAAGAGACAAAACCTTAAGTTGAAACAAGAGTGGGTCTGGTTAATCAGATACAAGAAATTCGTTCACTATGAGGACAGCACAGTAGTGGATTACAATTGCCCAGAGAGTCTGTGGAGTCAATGTTTTCAAGACTGGATAAGGCCCTGAGAAAGCTGCTCTGACCTCATGGCTGACATGTCTTGAAGTCCTTCCAACCTGAACTGGCCTGTGATTTCACATCACACACTACTCATCTAGTGCTAACATTTGTTTAAAGGTAGTACACCTGGATTAGTAGACAACTGGCCACAGCCAAATGTGGTAGTGCTTGACTTTTGCTGAGCTACCAGGGCTTCACAACTCCCATGGCTCTGCCTGCAGCAAGTGGATTAGGACAGGGTTGCTAGGTGGAGGAGGAGGAGGTTGCTGTGTCCCAGCAGGGCAACAAAGGGTACAGTCACTTTGAGGAGGCTTCTGCTGCTTCTGGCCTCATGAAGTAAGGTAGCTCTGCTCCTCTCAAAGATAAATACTTAAATAGTGCTGTTTGATCTTCCCCTCCCACAGAGCAACTGGGAAATACACAATGAATACACTTGGTGTCTACAAATAAATAGTGTGAATACAGTTAAAAGGATTGTTGTGACATACGTAGAAAGTGTAATAATCTCATCCCTTTGGCCTTCTAAGTATTTATTTTCTTGCCTGTTTAGTATTTTAACTGTGCAGCTGTATCATTGCAGCTGTGCCTTATGTAGACTCATGGTCCAATACTCTCAAGTGAGAGTGATCCCTGGGATATGACCAAGTTAGATACATCAGTTGTTATTCCAGGTGAATTTTCAAATAGTCAGATAGGAGTATCAAAGAGACATTAGAAAACAGCTAATGTTTATATCAGTTCTGTTCTTTACCATTTGCCTCACAAATGGTTACTCCAGAAGGGAACTGTATTGCAGCTAGAGGTGAAGGGGAAAGAACAGTGAACTGGCCAAAGCAGAAACTTCCCACCATCGTACTGTGCACAGTACACTGAGAAAAACAATAGAGATCAAACAGAAAACTGGGGAAGCATGCCAGAGAGGAAGACTAGCAGCGAGTGAATGCTGATGTAGGGTAGGTGGACAGGGGAAGGGGAAGGGCAAAGAAAAGAGACTGGCAATGTAAAAAATAGCATGACAGATTCACATTTTTCTTCAGCTGAAAATATGTTCAGAAATGAGATCTATCTGGTGGAATTTAGAATAAAGTAAATCAAAAATTCCATCTATGTATAGTCATCTATTCTCCAGAATACCTTTATTTATCCATTTCTGGCTAGTACATCTTTTGTATGTTTAATTTCTGAGCTGTTGATTTTAGGTACTGGTATGTGTTAAGTACCAGAATATTCTGACAATGATGTTTAGATAAGAAGCAAAGTAGTTCATAGCTGCAACTAGAAGAGAAAAAGCACTGCAATACACTGCAGCTGAAAACGTGTTTTCATCAGGTGAACTGTGGATGTATTTCCTGAGTAGATACCTAGTCATGAATTTGTCCAGCTCTTTTGCCTAATGAAAATATTCTTATGCTACAGACATCACAGTAGAGGACCTCCCATCATTGAAATGGGTGAGTTGGACCTCGCAGATAAAACAGGATAAAAACAAAGAAACAAAAAACTAAAACCATTAAAAACAAACAACCCAAACCATTTTTCTTCAATGCTAAACAAATAAGCTGATCCAGTAAAATCTAGCATTATGCAAAAAATCTTGCCATTCTGTTGGTTAGGTTTTCTCAAACTGTGTACTCTGCCTGTGATCCTTCACTTATCTAAAACATCTCTAGAAAATGTGCAGGAAAGACCTTAATTTTCTCCTGATATGCCCAAGAATGGATGGAGATACTGAGAAGAATTTCATCTACTGATCCAATGTGTAAAGAAGGAGAAAATGGTATGTCCTGTGGAAAAGGAGTAAGAATAGATTATGGAAATGAATGAGATATAGAACTGAGCTTATCCTCTCTAGCTTCAGTACTCAGGGTAGTACTAAAGGGAATGCCTAAAGGGAATGACCTCTGGGGTCGAACACCTTACCTTGGCTTGTCAAGGCAGAACTGATACTACAAATACCAAATGCCGCATACTCAAATAGTGTCAAATCTGGAATGAGTGGAAGGAGCAGGTGTTGTCTTCTTGAAAGATAGAATATCAACACAGCTCATAAGTTCTCAACATCCTTTAGAATATAGTCATAAGAAGTATACAGAGTGTTCCAGTTCTGTTTCACTACCACTAAGGTAAAAACTTCATTTTTCTCCTTACCTGCTTAATCACACAACTGCCAGACTCACTCGAGTGCATTAAGGTTCTGTCCTTGGCAAAAAGGCTGTTTTGCTATGCCATCCCACCGAAGCACTCTGTATCATGTCATGCTTTTTGATCTGCACAGATATATGTTTCTAGATCAGTGGAGATCTGCCACAGCCGTAGAAGAACACTCCTTAATTGCCAGTGCTGAAAGGACTTGCTTTCTTTCCTGTAGAAATCTTGATGAAAAAATTTTGAAGCGATGTGTATGACAGCTTCCAAGGAGCCACCATTCCTCTCCTTTTCATAGCTAAGATGCCAGATGTTCTAGGTTCATCTCCAACCACACAGAAGTTTTTGGTTTGTTTGAGTGTTTAAAACTTGAAACAAATCTTGTTTTGAAGTGTGAAACATGGCACCTACACAGAGGTCAAAAAATTCTATATGCATCTAGCGAAAAATCTGTCTTTGGGTTCCTGCATAGTTTAATAGCACATCTTTCTTCCTAGTTAATTAAGAAGTATATATAAATGTATTTTGAGGCCTGTTAGGAATAAGCAGAGATGCAGGAAAATCCTGAGGATTTTTCTCTCATAGTTTTAGAAAATGCATTATTACGTAATTGTTATGTTTCTTTGTTCAGTGTGTGCACTGTGGTCTCATTAATCTATAGTGCAAGACAAAAATGGCAATGATTTCCACCGGTACAATAAGACATTTTGGCTGCTACATTCATAGAGATAAATTGGTTATTTTACAAAGTCTCAAAGAATGAAGGCTTGGGGTTTTATTTTAAAGTTTGTCACATGATCTCACTGCACGACATCGCAAATCTCCCGTCTCTGCTTTGTTGGCCTATATGCATGAATAATTTTCCCAGTGCTTGTTTGTAACCGAGCGGGAGAAAGAGAGAATTACCACTGCACAATCTCTTGTTGTCCGTGATCAGCATTCCGTTGGTCTGAGCTGGCTTACAACAGTGTAAAGACATCAGTGGCATGTGTTATAATATATTGAGCATTGTCCTCCTGAAGAACGCACGAAAGAAAGAACATTGTTCTACTAGGGAGCAATTCATCGGGTTTTTCCCAGAGACTCTTGGGTCAAGTTTTTATAGGCCTATTTGATTTTCAAATTCTTTTTCCCCCTTTTTCCTCTCAGTGAGCCATAGTGTCCAAACTTGTCTACATTTACTTCCCATGTTTTGTGCATGGTAGATGTCCTTTAAAAAGAGTATCTCAAATAAGTCTTTATTCTTGTTTTGTTGGCTCTTATTCTGTGTTTTCATGAACTCTGGCCCTGGCCATGGCAACTGCAAGAAAAATGTTAACATTGATTGACAGGATTAAGAAAGCCTCCATGCCTATCCGCATTTCAAACACTTTGGGAACAATGGTGTTTGGTGTGATTGAATTAATGAGATATCGCGGACTGTCAAAAGAGCACACATACTTTACATAAACCTGATTATCTTTGCATGGCAGAAATGAAAAAAAAGGAGGCTACAGAGGTTTGGCTTTCACTCATACCTCCAAAGGAGCCATCAAAGTGTGTGCCCTGGCTCAGAGAGTGATGTGCCTGCTCAACTGGCCTGCCCTCCCTTTCTCTCTACATACTGCCTGGCTCTGCTTAGCATACATCAGCCATGGGCTTTAACAAGTCTATTCAGGCGACTGGGCCCAAAACAACACTCTTTTCACAACTCAGCACCTCTTTGCTGATTTTTTTATTTTTCCTGGGGATCTATTGTTTAACTTGAACTAAGCATACATTTCAACAATTAGACCTGAACTGCCTCCTTCTGCCTTAGTTTAACCCCAAAGAGTGACATCAGTCATGATACAACATACATTTTGAGGTGAGCCACAGCTGGTATTCACTTTTAGCAGTGGAATTACCAGAGAGAGACAAGAAAGCTTCATAGAGAACCTCTTCACACTTAAGGCTTTAAATGATATTTCGATCCTCTGGGAAATTTTTCAGCAGGCGCAATGATAGGGTGAATAAATACAATTCACTGAAGTAGTGCTGTATTTTACTATAAACATTTTTTTTTTTTTTTTGCAAGAGGACATCATGTATTAAGAGGCTGTGAAATGAAATGTAATCCAAAAGCTGAAAGGATTCTACCTACCTACATACCTGTCTGTCTATCTGTCTACTTACCTGCCTTACTACTTCTCTAATCGTTTTACATGGTCCTCATTACCACAGATGAGCATTGCTTTCTCAAATGTATGCAGCACTGGCTTACTGGAAATCATAAATTTAAGGGAGGTAGCATCTGGTAACTGCACAGTTTATATCAGGGCTTTCAAACTTTTTGAAGCAGTTAGTCACTTTTTTATTGAATTAAACTCCCTAAATTTAAGAGTCTTGCTGATTTTTTTTTAATCAAAACATGGCTCATGCACCTCTGTTTTTTCTTCTAAAATTATTTTCTTTCTTTTATAAATTCAATTGAAAAAAAAAATGGAGAAAAGGTTGCTTGTGCAAAAGGCTCTTGTTAGCAAAGCATGTCTGGCAATATTTCTAGCCTGACTGGAGTGAAGAGATACTAGCAACCCCTCAAAAATTTGTTCTCGTGAGAATGTCTGTTTCTGCAGACATATGAAGCATGAATAATGTGAATAAAGTTTAAATAAGTGTTCTAACTTTGCTAGTATAGTTGCATCTACCCAAATCTCTAGACCTCCCAAGCTCCTCCTATTATTACTTCTCACCCACTAGGAAAATGAAGCTGTTCTGTAAACATGAAAGATAATACCGGTTGTTTTTTTTTTAGGATATTTAACTCATCATCTGTGGATTTTTTTCTTTATATCACACTTTAGGTCTTAATAAGTAAACAAGATATATTCTTTGTCTGTGTAACTTCAGTGATAATGGTGCTGAGCTGAAAAATATAAGATTCGACGGCCAGATAAAGGTTTTTTTTTGCCTTCACAGCCTTATGGACTTGTCCCTAAAATCTTGTATTACTCCCTCAAGCTTTGGTGATTCTATGTTGTGATAAATGATTAATTTTCACTAAGGATTTTGAAAAACATTGTAAACATACAGAAGTTTAAAATCACTTGGTGGCATGTGTTGAGTGTTGCTTTGTAAATCATTAAATAATTTATAACAAAACTCATTTTGACATGTGCATATTTTCGGAGGCCATGGATTAGTGGCAAACCTATCATAACAGATTAATGATGCAGATCAAAGAACAGGAATAGAGCACTGCTCTACAAAGTTGTAAAACAAAATAGCATATTTCCCCCCAAAGCTCAACCAGTAGATGTCTCTGTTTCACAAACCCTGTCATGGTATCAGCTGCCATATCCTCCCAGTTACATCTACTGTATCCTTCTTGTTAGCAAAAAATCACCTTTGTATAAAAACTGCAAGCTGATGTGAGGAAGGTGGTATTTTGAAGCCTATATAAAGTTGTCTGAATACTCAAGACATTTGAAATTCATATGTGCACATAATAAGCAGTAGAGATAGAGACAGCTAGTCAGTCTGAGACTCAGCATAATCAGGCCGCTTTGCCCTACATGACAGGTCATGGACTTACCATCCTTTGCCCCTTTTTATGAACATTTATGAACAGAGCACACCAGGATTTATGGAACTTACAGTAATAGGTAGGGATGCCGCCACAGGTCACTCAAGCTTATGCTTCCTTTTTTTTTTTTTTTTTTTTTTTTTTTTCCCCTCCATCTTCTTACCAGCACTCCAGCTAGTGTGCTTTCCCCTCCATGCCTTACACACTCATCTGCTCTTTCTGGGCTCTTTCTCTTCCAGTCCCATGACAAAGACTTAGGCAAGGGGAGCTCTAGCGGAGCTGAAGAAGAGCAGCTTTCCTTCTCCCGTCTCAAGAACTCGCATGTCCAAAAAAGAAAATCTGTGGAAAAAGGAGCTAGACAAAGAGCTGTCTTTGGGAAAGTGGCAAGAGGGAAGGAAGCCTAAGTATAATGATCCTGCAGTTTCTTAATGCCCTAGAGGGCAATAATGCCAGCCTGCAGTGCCTTCCACAAAACAACCCACTGTGCACAGCATGAAGCTGCTTCACCTGCCACAGAGTGCCACTAGCCTCCTTTGTCTCTCAGGGAGGAGCAAAAAATGACAGTACTGCCTGTTTCTCCTGCTGAGAGCTCTGCCAACAAGTTAAAAAATGTTTTCCAGCAGTCCTTTAAATTCACAAGGGCAATTACATGTCTATGAGAACAACAACATAAAAGAAGTGAGCATGAAAGATGGCAACAATTTCTGTTTTTGCCAACACAAGTATTGTTGATCTTTTTGAACATTTTAGAATGTCCTCCCTGCTCACTTAAGAGTAAACACCCTACCCTTTAATTTTCTTTCAACTTTCTGAATGAGTATTATTCACTTTTTCTTTTATTAGAGAATTTGCAGTAATGTTATGTTTTCATTTATTAAAACTATTGTAAGTTGAAATGTAGAAACTTTATTCTTGATATAAACAAAATGTAGGTCTCTTCCTCATCAAATAAATAATTTTCATATGGGTAAAGCCTGAGGTTGAGGATTCACAACAGGTTTAAGCTAACCAAAGTGTGGTCTGCTGTCTCAAAGTAGGTAATTCTGGTCCACTCTCTGCCTTGTCTCACCATGGTTTTCTGATCCTTCTCTTGTGTCAGCACTAGCGTGTGTGCATGCCTATAGAGAGCTTGATCATTTCCCTCACCTGCTTCACACCCTGGCTAATGTTAGCGCAGAGGAGGCAACAGGAACACCTGGCTGGGTGTTAAATGGAGGTGGGATTTCCAGTTTTTAATTGCATATTTTAGTTAGACGAAACCAATGCAATGGTGAAACCCCAGCCCACAATAGAATAGTCTTTGAATAGTCTTTGAATAGTCTTTGAATGTTGCAAAGGTACACGTTTAAGTGTATGCAATTAACAGCTATAACTGTTATCATTCCACCCAAACAGAAACACTTCTTTTTCTGCTATCTTTTTTTTTCTAGCTTCTAATCGTAAAAGAGAAGCTTCCATTTTGGGTCCTGGATAACAAAAGAGATGGCCCTTCAATACAGATAGTGTTATCATCTATACTTTTTCCAAGACATAGGAAAAAAAAAAAAAAAAAGCATGAATGAGACAGCCAACTACAGTTTCTATACCAGTTGAAAATTCTTATTATTACTGTACAACAAATTTGTGCAATCAACAACAGAAGACACATTGACAAGTAGCTAGGAAAGCAAGGAACAGAAAGATGCAGAAAGTGTGATAGAAATAATGAAGAAAAACACTTTCTTCTAAGTTTGTGGTTTCTGCTTTCGTTTCTTCTTGGTCCCACTTTGAACCTTACATAGTGAATTAATTCCTTCATACTGATTCACCGCCATGCACACATAACCTACCAGCAACCAACAACATACCAGCCCTGCAACCATCACCCCTGGCTCAGACCTCCTTCTGGTGTAACTTAGTCAAATTTCTCTTGCAGCTTGCATGTAGCTCACAGTGCCTTCAGAGCAGGAAGGACTTCTGCCAGCAGACTTTAGACTGCAATAACCACGCAGACTTCTTCCATGCATACCATTCCTGACAGTCTTGATGTCCCCTCTGTCTTCTTTAATAATTAGGAAATCTTTCTTTCCTTTATCCTGACATGTATTTCTAACATATTCTTCTATGTGTGAATTTAGTTAAGTCCTAACTACAGGAAAGAATTGAGTTCATGTTAAGCTTACATTTTTAGGTGATCGTGATACCTTTGCTCTCAAGTAGATGTGTCAGTATCTTTACAGAATCATAGAATATCCCGAGTTCGAAGGAACCCACAACGATCATCGAGTTCAACTCCTGGCTCCACTCAGCACCACCCAAAAAACCAAACCCTATGTCTGAGAGCATTGTCCAAACACTTCTTGAACTCCAGCAGGCTCAGTGCCGTGACCACTGCCCTGGGGAGCCTGTTCCAGTGCCCCACCACCCTCTGGGTGAAGAACCTTTTCCTAACACCCAGCCTGACCCTCCCCTGTCACAGCTCCATGCCATTCCCTCGGGTCCTGTCGCTGTCACCAGAGAGCAGAGATCAGCGCCTGCCCCTCCGCTCCCCTCGTGAGGAAGCTGCAGGCCGCCATGAGGCCTGCCCTCAGTCTGCTCTTCTCTGGGCTGAACAAACCAAGGGACCTCAGCCGCTCCTCGTACGTCTTGCCCTCTAGGCCCTTCACCATCTCAGTTGCCCTCCTTTGGACACCCTCTAAAATTTTTGTATTCTTCTTATTTTGTGGTGCCCAAAACTGCACACAGTACTTGAGGCGAGGCCAGAGCGGGACAATCACTTCCCTCGACCGGCTAGCAATGCTGTGCTTGATGCACCATCTTGTATTAAAATTTAGGTGGCTGAGTAAAGGCTACTGTCAGTGAGTTTGGACTGACACCAACAAACACTAGCACATGCTGAGTAATGCTTTAAAACATACTAATCAAAACATGGTGGCTAACATATTATAAAACAGCACTCACTTTTCTAAACCTGACAGACCCTTTAAGTCTCATCTCTGGTAATAATATCCTGACCCGACAGAAGTTCAGCAAAAAAAATCTCATTTACCTCAAGCTCTCATGATTGCATTAGTCTTTCTAGGAAAAGGCAGAGAGCACTCATAACAGCATGGTCTTCCTGCCACTTCCCAATTTTCCTAATTATTAAATCAGCTAGTGCAGAGTTAAGCACTGTGGATGAACAGCATACGTTAGATTTTCAAAAAATGTTGCAATGGCATTATAAGTTTTCCAGCACAAAGGCCACAAATCCTCTGCTGTTAAAGATGTTTGATGTCGCAGTTCTTGAGAAATGTGATGTAAATCACAGAAGAGATGTTTAGAAGACTGTACATGAAATTGGACATCATACCATTTTTCCTTAAATCATAAAAATACATCTGCATATTCTAGGTGGTGTTCATTTCCCATTACACTTTCCTAATGAAGTTCTATATTTTCAATCTTTTAGCAAACATTTCAATAAATTTTTAAAAACAAAGTCATTTTATGTTAAACCTTACTGGCTTTACAAAACTGCATTAAAAATATATATTGTTTTCTTATGACAGTGTATGTAAAACAATTCATTAAACATACTATATATTTGTTGATTTAGATTATGACTTCCTGATCATATTTCCCTCTGGTTTAAATATAGCAGTCTTTATTTTAAATCTGACAGCATTTAGGGGTTAGGAGTTTTCCTTATAGTGATGACTGCACTTTCCTTTTCAACTTGAAGAGGTGCATTCTTTGCACTGCAGACTCAGTATCCTTGAGTAACCGGAAATCATTAATAAATATAATTATCACTAGCAGTGCTGGAACAGGCAAAGCTTTGAGGTTAGTACAATGCCCTGGAAAAACATGTTTGACTGGATGAAAAAGTTTACGGAGATTAACACCCACAGAGCTGGCCCACTGGTAGGTTGTCGCAGGTTAATGGAAATGTGTGGCAACAGGCAGTAACATTAGCAGGGTCTTTATCTTTAGGTCTCATAAATATTCTCCTTAACCCCTGCTAACACACATGTTTCAGGCTTTTCTAGAAAGAATTAGGACAGCTAACTCTATGCTTATTGTAAGGATTAGGCTCATTCAGTTCAGGGTTTCCCTGCTCCCCGCTCTCAGTTCAGAATTGTCCAGCTTTTTGGACACCTACTTTGAGCTTGTATCAAGTGTTGTGATTTTCTGATTGCTGCTTCTTGTCTCTTAACTAAAGGAAGGGACATCAACAGCAAATGCCTAGGCTGTAGAGAGCTGACCTCTGAACATTTTGTTTGAAGTATAGTGCACTATTAAATTAAGCAATGAAATGTTGAACTGAAGGTTCATGCTTTACTATGTTGAAAAGCCAGTTTGGTCATTGAGTTAAATTTAAAAGGAGTATGAGCTTCTTGTAATCATATACAAGTTTATTGTTCTTTTCAGGTCTTTGTCAGTTTCTTTGTATATTAAACCACAGAGACTTTATTCTTTAGTAGATTGAAAATGGAGCTGGGAAGGGGTTAAGGATCTTCGTTGACTGCAATTTCTCAATCAGCCTCAGGAAGCCTCAGGTCAACTTTGCTCATAAAACTCTGCACAAATATTTCTTTTTCTATCAGAGGAATTCTAATTCCACACACAGACCAGTGCCACTCAGATTATTACACATTATTAAAAATTAATTTTAAAAAATGGTTTGGTCCCTGTAATCTCCTGTAGTACAGTGAGAACCCAAGCTTTGAAAAAAAAAAAAAATCACTCCCATAATAATAAAATAAATACTAAATATAGTCCTTTTTCCTGCTGTTCTTATTTCTGTTATCCCAGTCTTGAAATCTTTGCTCTTTTTTCACCTTTCATGGTACAGCTGATTTTTCCTCTAGCTACAAGACTATCCTTATGAGAAAAAAATGTCATATGGAACTTAACAGGGATAAAAACCTTCTATAGAGATTAATAGGTTTCCATAGGAATTACTCTAAAAAACATATAATTTAGTAGAAACTTCAATAGAAAATGTGAAAAATCACTCCCTCCTGTGGCAAAATGTGTAAGAAGGTGGGCTCAAGAGAAAAAATACTTCTGTCACAGGCAGACTGTTATGTCGTGCGGCTACAGGGTTGGTTTTGCCTGTCCCCCTACAGAATAGGCCTGTAACCAAAACTATCCAGACCAACTCGGCAGCTTGCAGGGAAGACCCCTTGTATCCTGCTTCACTTAGGCACCAGGGCTCCAGGACAGATAACACCAAAAAGAAGTTGCTCCTTCCCCTGCACCCACATGCCGTTTTTTATTCAGCTATCCTCAGCACAAAGTTGACCGTATTTGAAAAATATCATATGCCCAGCCATGTCCTGGTGTAACAGACAGCAGAAGGGCTTGTTAGATGCCTGTGTTGGCACTGTGTCCTGTGTGGCACCGAGAAGGAGATATGAAATCCTGGTTGCAGCTGGTAGACATTTTGGGATGCTTAGCTGGGTGGGTAGGGAAGGAGAGATGCAGGAGGTGGGATGCCTGCAGAGAGTGGATTAGGAGTGGGGGAAGCTATGGGCAGGGCACCTTCTGGCATGACATAGACCCATAGCCATACCTCAGGCAGCACTGGTCGCAGGTAGGTTATCTCCATAGGAGATAGTGGGGAGGGTAGTGCTACTCAGGAAACTACTGCCAGGTACTAAACTAGAGAAAAAGAGAGGCGCGCATGATGGGCAGGAGATTTCTTCTTCATATATATATATTGCCATTGTCTTGTCCTCTGACTGTGCTTGAATCATCTCTATTTTCAGAGTTACCTTGTTCTAATTTGTTTTAATAAAACCTAGCCCTTTGGGGTATTTGTGTTGCTGCATTGTAGAAGAGATGGGACTGTTCTACTTCATGACTGGTGGATTTGGGATCTCAAATACATCTGAGTAGATGTAATCTAAGTATACCTACTGCTGGTTCCAGTCTAGCAATGGCCCATATGCATATATATAGGCCAAAATCTCCAAATGACCGTTGGTCCCAAGCTGAGGTTTACTTAAGAGAGACATTCCTTTCATTAAACTGTGCCACTTGCTTGCTTTTCATCAATAAAAAAGTTACAGTTCTCACTGAATTCCACAGAAATCTTGTGTGTGGGGGGGAAGAGGATCAGATTTAGTACATCAATGAGCATGTAGAAGTCCTTTACCCCTCTGAAAGGCTGTGTACTTGTTTATTTGTACAATTTAGTAAGCCCATTAAATACAAATATGAACACTGTTCTTTATTAGCAGTCACAGACAGTTCTCTTAATTAAGGCAACATTTAAGTATAACTTTATCAGATGTCAACTTTTGAACAAAAAAATTCTGTGCTAGTTTACCTGATATCCCCTTAGGAATAAAAAATAAATGAGAGTTTGTTTATGTTAAAACATTCTGACAGTGATTTCTTAGGAGAGCAAGGCATGATAGCAATGGTCTTAGTCTTTACAGAAAGTTTATCTTACAATGGAACATAACAAAAACACTGAGATGACATTTCTCATTATTTTATATTTCTTCACACTAAATTCTGATGGAGGGGTCATTGTGCTAATCTGGGTGCTCATCAGAGCAACTTGCATCAGAGACCAAGAGAAAAGAAAGGACAAGTTGGAGCAGAGCCATCAGCTCTGAAAAAGGAAGGGGAATATGGTTTCTGAAGAAGTTTTGCGCTTTCCCAGAGAGGAACAATGCACATCTAAGCAATATATATCACTCAAAACTGCGCAAATGGAGCCATCTGTTGATCTCCTGTTTAGCTGATTATTTACAACTGGATACTTTTCAGAAGGTTGGTATTTGAAGGGTGCTGGTAGATAGCCCAAATTCCAAAGCATCTCACAGAGTTCCTGCCTTAATAACTGTGTAGTAAAGCAATGGCTTGTGGCTGTGAGTAGATTTTCACTTGTCATGCCATATCCTTATCTGTTGGATTTTTCAATGTGTATGCAGGACATAATATGAGGAATCCTGTGAGGATTAAAAAAGTGGAAGAAACAAGTGGATACACTTTAAGTGATATCAGATAGGTTGATGACTCCACAATTCTTTGCTACAGTTTCCAATGTGATGCATTAAACACCGTACTTTTAAATCAGGGAAGAAAATGAGATCATCCCTAAATGGAGCAAATCTAAATTGTATGTAGCTTGTCCCAGCCAATCAAAACAAGCTAATGCCACAATGAATGATCATATTGTGGAAGCAGCAGATGAATTCAAATCAATTATGTTGAAAACCAAGGATATTCCAAAGAAATTAAAATGAAATTTGGAATGGCTTGCTCACTCAAACACTCATTCATTCACAAAAGGCTATGAAAAGATGGAGTCAAAGAATGTATAAAAGTTTAGTGCAAAATGTAATTCTTTCATAGCCTGTTCTCCTGGGTATAAAATCATGAAAAATGTATGCTGCTCATATAGAGACTATGGGGGACTTTTAAAAGTGGTGCTGGTGAAGACCTACATATTTCCTGTATTAAAAAGAAGAGAAATTATATGTTACCAAGATGGGAACACAGCACAAGCATATGTACTTTGATCATATCAGGCACAGGGATGGAAAAGACCTTGAAATAGTTAGTACATATGAAAAGGATCATAGGAGACCACCCTTGCAGAGGATGACTGGCGAGAAGATGGTGTGTGACAGATAACAGTGAGCGAGTTACTTATAAATCAAACAAGAAATGGACTGAGGAGGCTCCCAGATATTGCGGTAAGATGTTACCAATATTTTACATGGATTTTACCTTACGTAAGGGTAGATGAATGTCTCTCATACCTCATTTAGCTCATTTCTAGTGTTATTTTGAATTCCTGGTTGTCTAGAAGTCTTCTTGCATTCAGAACCTTTCCAGGCAAGTGGGAATAAAGGTACATTCTCTACCTGCACATAAATGTAAGATGGAAACATTTTATGTGAAATTATTTGATCTGATATTCCCGTGTATTTTGTAACCTCCAAATAAAAAAATAAAAACTTAAAAAAAAAAAAGATCACTGGCTTAGAGAATAGGACAAATATTCAAGCAGACATAAAAGGAACCATACTTCTAACCAATGATTTGAAGTATCCAATGAATATACATGTTGACTCAATGCTATTATTTGCTGTAACATTTTTCAGAGGACATTTTCTCATTCTGTATTACTTCATTTTAGGATTGCATTTTTACCATTACTAGTAAAATCAGCTACACAGAAAGGAGGCACCATGATCGCATCTCTTCCTTCCTGTCCTCTGCAGGTAGGAGGATCTCCTCTGCAGTAGAGATAATATAGCTTATAGTGTGCACGTAGCAAGCACAAAGAATAAGAGAAATGGGTCAGGAGAATAACTGTGATTAAAGGGACATATCCACTATATTTAATTCAATTTCAGTTCAAAAAATGTGTTTATTTCTGAATGATGTCTTTTACAAACTAGATTTGCTTATATTAAAGGGCTGAATAGTTCAAGCCTGGACAAAACTCCCTTTCAAAGGAACGGCAAAGATAGCACTTGCGTTGTTTTGTTACAGGAAAACAAATGTGTGTTGCGCTTTGCATAAGTATTATGTCAGAACCAAGTATAATGACCTTCATACTGCTCCTGTTTCTACATTTGGAACTTCCCATCACATTCTCTTTCTGTCCCTATGAATTTATTTGTTTATTCCTTGTTTCTTGACTTATTTCTTCTCCTGACATTTCCTTGTATGTTGGAACTATTTGCTTTTAATTCACTCCTAACATCTTTAAAGAAAGACGGGTTTGCAGAGTAGGGATTTTATAACAATTTTTATTAGGTATAGGCAGGTAAGAAGTTCCTGCTTCTACTACTAATGTTTCCTAAAGTTTATCTGAACTCGATGTGTAATTTGCAATTATAATTGACCAGCATTGACTTAGCAAAAAAATCAGAATCAAAGATCCAAACAAACAAAACTTTTCAGGCTCACCTTTTAGAGAAAATTATATGAACATATTTTGTATGAAATAGTAAATGAAACCTATTTAGGAAGCACAGATATGTGGTTGCTAGCAGTGATTTTTATCAGTATTGAATGTATTTGTGCATGAAGAAATACACGATACTTGTTTCAGAAGTAGTTGCCCAACCACTATATTCATGTACCAAAATATGCATGAGGAGTACTAAAATAAACAGTTGAACATATGTTTTACTCAGCTAGCAGAGCATTTCTTGTATTTTACTCCTTTTATTATTATTATTATTCAAAAAGAGGGTATAACATTTTAAAATATTAAATTGCAGAGCTATATTTAATGCTCAAAGTCCTTCCTTTGGAGGATAAGAAAATTCATTAAAATTTCGATCTATTTTTTTCTCTTCTTTTTTGACTCCTCACTTTAAATTGTTCTGTACTTGTCTCCCGAAGAAATCATGCTTGTATTGACTTATTCAGGCTATGCTCCTTTTTATAAAAGCCATCTAGTGGAGTAGGATTTGTTACTTAGAAGACCATACAAAAAGGCAGATCCTTAGTTCAAGTAAATTATCAGTCTCACTGGCATCTGTAGTGCTTTGGAAATTTTCCCCAGCTGATGTCCTCCATGTTCCAAATTTCAAACACTCACTGGGTGCCCACTGCACTTTTTGTTCTGCGGATCATTCTGTTATAATGAATTGTTATTTATTATTATTTATTTTGAGGTGGACACATAGAAATGACCAACCTGAGGAAAATTTCTGAGAGGGAAAGGGGTGAACGATTTATTCACAGTGAATTGTTTATGTATGAACACTCCATTAAAAAAAGGATGTGCTAACATCCCTGAAACATTGCGTACTCTTGTGCTCCAATTCTAGCACTGAGAGAATGAATGGACATCAAAACAAGTTCTTAATCAGTGTATTAAAAGCAACTTGGTAAAACATGCTCACTATAGTTACACAGTATAATCAGTAGCTGCAGAGCACTGTCAAATTCCTTTTCTTCTTATGTGTGGTTTCCCTTACTGACTTCTTAAGGCCCACCCAAGCTGAGGGTGGGAGAAATGTTTATCACCCCTACTTTGATTCACTGCTGTATTGCACAGAACAAAGTTATTGTGCTTATACTAGCAATACAGATACTTTCGCACTAAAGTTATCCATCAAAAATGCAATGGAAATGCTGGTGTAAAAATTTAAGATTTCTATTAAGTATACATATTAAAAATACAATTGTTCACATAACTAAAATTATTTTTCTTGTAACTAAAATATATAGAAAAAGAAAATATTCTAACTAGAATTACTCTTTACCCAAGAGTGTACAGAATCATGGAAAATCAGTTTCTCCATCATTAATAAAAAAACTCAATTGAAGATGCAGATTTTAATTCATGATAAGAGAGCCACTTCAGGTAAAGATGTACTCAAATTTTTGTCTAAAATAAAAACAATGTTTTAAAGTTTTCTAAAGTATTTCAGTAGTAAAGTAATTAAAATATAGGATTTTCATTTCCTTTGATATTATTCCAGGACAAAAAAAAAAAAAAAAAAAAAAAAGTTGACCATTCTAGTAAATGTGAAAATAAAACAAATGTGAAAAAAAAATACTTAAAAAAAAGCATTTTGTTACTACTGTTACTGGAATGGCTACAGGTCCCAGGGCACCTTGTCCTCCACCTTCCTGTTCGGAATAAGGAGAAGGAAAACAGTTCAGATGTTTCAGAACCCTTTTGCTGTGGATCCTTGAGCCAAGGTTTTAAACCTGAAAGCCATGGTTTGCCTACTAAGACTTCTAAGCCTGTCCAGCTCTCCCAGATCTGAACCAATTCATATGTCAAGGATGTCTCCAAACATTATATTTCAGATTTGTGGCATGCCAAAATTCCCAAAAGAAATTCAGGATAAACGAGTGTGACAGTAATGTTTTTTTCTGTACTGTACTGTATTTCTGTACTGTACTGTATTTCTAATATAGTGGCTCTTACCATCTAACCAGGAAACAGTAAATCTTATTACAATTGGTTATCACTTTTTAAAAATGGTATGTCTAGAGAAAATGAACTACTTATGCTTGAGATGTGGCAGGTGATACAAACAACTAGGAACTCCTTAAACAGAAAGCAGTAGCATACAAATTTTGTGAACACATCTGGAAGACAAAAATAGCTAGATAGGAAGTTACATGTAAAATGAAATAAACGCCAATATGCATTTCAGATTTACCTGATGCCTTTCTTTACGAGATGACTAATCTGATAATACAGGAGATGTGCATCCTACGTAAATTGCTGGGTGTGGTGCTGGAAGGAAAAATAGGTAAAATAAAACAGAAAGCATTAGTATAAGAACTGTTAGATGAATAAGGAGTCTGTTACATGGGAAACTTCAGCAAATGCACTATAGGGGAGCTATCAGGTAGAAGAACACAGAGGAAAATTGCTCATGCTCTCTCAGAAAGAATGGTTTATGGGCTCAGGCTATATAGTATTGATATTAATGCCTTTGATGGCATGTATTAATGAAATCTGTTGAAAACACATACAGAGGAGATATCCCCAGTAGAGAGAAAGGCCAAAATGCTGAGAGAAGAAACCTGAAATAAAGGGCCATTCCTCTGGTTCTTGTACTCTAGAACTAAGGACTTTCCATGTCATTTTATGGTAGTTCCATGGCTGTCTTTTTTAAAGGGAATGTCTTTCCTCTGGACAGGTTCAGAGTTATGCTGCTGTCCCTTCTGTGACTGGATTCCAATAGGATGGGATAGCTTGGCTTTCCTCAAAAAGACTCATGTCCCTGGAAGTATTCCTGGAGGGAATGGATTCATCTCACTTGAAGCTAGATAACTACATCTGAGCTAAAAGTTTGCTTATAGACAGAGGTTAGGGTTGGTTACCCTTGTGCTATGATTCTTCAGTCATCATCTCCCATGTGGAAAGATCCCTAAAATTATGTTTCCTTCCACTGACTACAACTACAGCCAGCAATGTCTAGTTGTAAAGAGGTCAGATGTGTCTCACCCAGAGAGTCTGATGAGCCTGGAAGCCCTGAGAGATGCTTCCCCACTGGGAATAGCATTGTGCAAGGTCACTGCTGTGACCTCTTTTAAAGTGCACTGCAAATTTTGGTAATTTATCTAGAGAAAAGATGTTTTCAAACTATGTGTGGAAACTAGATATTCTGGAATGATTTGATTTATTATGGTAGAACAAAAGAACCTAGCTTGTGTAGTATCAAAAATAAATGATAAGAAGAAACAAAATTTCTCTTTATAAATATTGTGGAGGAATAAACTTCAGAGAAGTAGGAAGACTGAAGGGCAAACCTGGCTGAAGAAAAAATAGTTGTAAAGAAATTTAAGCTAGAAAGTAGGTCTATAGATATCAGAAGACTGAACACTTGGAACACAGGTACTATCAGAAGGAAAGGAGGTAGGAAACCAAACTGCTATCAAGTTGGATTTAGGTAAACTTAAAAATGGAATTATAAAAATGCAGTTGCTGCAAATAGTAGGCAACTGCGATTATTTATGCTATTGATATATTTTTGGGAGTGCTAGTGAACAGTAGGTTGCAGAACAAAAAATTACAAGATACTAATTTTTCATTTTTGATCCTGGAGACAAGCAAATAATGCAGAAAAAATGAAAATATTTCCTAAAATAGGAAGCAAATTTTTGTCCTACGTATTTTCTACTCTTTATCAGTATTACATCTAGAAAATCTCGAGAACAAATCTGTTGTATATTCTAAATGATCTGTGTAATCTGCTTTGTAAACCTTCATTGGGTGCTCAGAAACCAGAGTAATGATTGGCTCCTTTTTCTGCTATACTTTTATCCATTAATCATTCCTGGGACTTCCTGAAACAAAGTTAATCTTATACTCCTCTTCCCTCCATTTTGAATATATTTCCTTAGTTTTCCTACAGTCTTCTTAATCTCAGTCCCACCTCTTCCACCTACTGTCCCTGTTTCTTTCTATTCTCTCATTATTGGTATGGATGAAGTGTCTTCTGCTGTTTGTTTTAATTTCCTAATTCAAGTCTAATGCTATTCAGTTGAAGACCTTAGACTTGAAGTCTAAAAATCAGGTATCCTATAACTCTCATCTGTTCCCTTTCCATATCCAAATTAAATCTGGTCTCTTAGGAAAGACTCTGCATAAACTATACACCTATTTTACAATTCTTTCCCAACATGATTCTCACTCAAATCTAATGAAATCCTCAAATCAACTTGCTGATATTTGTGATGATATGTGACAGCATATTCAGAAGGGAAATTTTCATCTGAAAATATAGAAGAAACACAAAAATTGCTCCAGCTTCTGGCACTGTTGTCACAGCAATAGCTGAGAAGTGAACCTTGTGGCTTCTGAAATCTAGGTGGTGCTTTCTCAGCTTCTGGTTTACAGCAACTTTTGCCTACGTTGTAGCATACACATTTCCTGCCGAATTACAGAAAGAAATGGAAATGCTTACTGTCACATAGAGTCATAGAAATGCAAACAAGAATAAAAAATACATTTATTGGAAATTTACTTTTCAGAATGATATTGTAAAGTTTAAACATTCTACACCTTTACACTGTAATGATTAAAGAGAAGTAGAGATGTTTTTATTTGTAAAATTTTCATTCTGACATTTATTATGGGGCGGGAATTTCAAGGCAATACTATTGAGGTCTATAAACTTGCTGAAAATATTTAAAAACCTAAGGTAGGCTTGCATCAACTCTCTCTACTGCCTTGATATGTTTCACTCTCTTGCACCTACCTATAATTTTACATAGAATATAAATATGTTTTTACAGAATTTATATGAAAAAATGGCCCCCCAGTGTCAGTTAAACCATCTAGCTATAAAAAATAACAATAGAAATGTTAAAATGTTATTAGTGGATTGAATGGTCTGTCTGTACGTCTTTTTTTTTTTCTTTCTTTCTTTCTTTCTTACTTTCTTACTTTCTTACTTTCTTTCTTCCTTTCGTTTTCTATCTTCTTGGTAAATATCAAGGAACAAGAATATAAATTTTCAATCTAAAATTACTGAAAATCTATTTTGTAGTTAGTTGTGTGGTCCCCAAAAATAAAAAAAAGAATACAGGGCAAACAGTGTCATGGATTTTTTTTTTTTAAGTATAATTTCTCATTTATCACTTTTTATATAAGGCCTGTATGATGAATGGAAATAACACAGAACAACCATTTAAAATTTTATTGCATACAAGAAGGCATCAATTGAGGCAGGGAAGGGTTGGGATTAAAGTGGAAATAAATATAAAAATAAAATATTTATTTTTGAAGATTATTTATTTAAGGAAAAAAAAAGCTCCTATTTTCAGTTAAACAGGTCTTTGTACCAATGGAGCCTATCTTTCACTCAAAGAGTACTTGTTAGTAACACTTTCTTGGTGGTAAAAGTTAAATGTCTTTTCTTTTTTATCTTAAAAATTTAATTCTTCTATATTAATCCTACTCTTAATCAGAGAGGTTTACCAAGACTTAAGAAGGACACATGTACACACACAGCAGGGAACAGACAAGAAAGGAAAAAAAGATGATGACTCCTATTTATTGTTAAACCTTGGAAAGATATAATTAATTCAACACCTAGATTATTTAGGATTCAAGGGATGGTAGTTTTATTTTCCTATCAGTGCAGGTTTTAGCCCTGGACCCTTGGAATGTAATTTGTTTTTCTGACAGAAATTCTGGAGCCTTCACTTCTCCTCTTCAAAGGCCTCCCATACCAATTAAAAGCTAGCTGCATATCATTCTGGCACCTCATGAAGGAAGCTCTTTGTTTCTTTGGCATAGTAGGTGCTGCAAGCCAGTGAAACTACAAGTCTGTGCAGTTTAACATTAAGAAGAATAAGAAATATGAGGGACAAGGAAAACAGATGGATGTGTGTGAGCAAATTCTATGTTATAACATTCTGTCAGGAAATGAGGCTTTACATCAGACAGTTTCCATCACATGGTCATTTGTTGATCTGAGTTACAGTGAAAACATTGGAAAAGAATCCCTTTTAATTTACTTATTCAGAGATTGGTTGGTTGCTTAAAAAAAAAAAAAATGCTTGGTTTTATGGGTCAGTGGTTGATTTTAACATAATCAGTTATGCACAGTGCATAAGGTTAGCACAGTGCCCCAGGTTATGGCTAACCTCAGCTGGCATTGGCCAGTCTCAGAAGCTAGGAGAAATGTGTAAAAATATCATTGAATGATATTTCCCACAGAATGTTTTCCACCTTCTAGTCATTTGTGGTTTATGGTTTCTTGAAATAGAGATCTTGAAGGAGTTCTACATGAAATTTGCTCAGTCATCTCTTGAAATCACATGAACTTCCAACATCTGTAGCATCCTGAGTCAAAATACAACACTGTTGTGTGGAAAAACATGTCCTTTTATTTGTTTTTAACTTACTAATCACACTTGATGTCCCTTAGATCTGGTGTTGAGAGAAACAGTGAAAAAATATTCTGTTTTTCTCTTCTGTGAGGCACTCAAGAGTTCTATGTACTTGTATTATTCTCTCATTCCACCTCTGACATCTCTTTTCCAGACTGACCAGTCCTTTCTTTTAGTTGTTCTTCAAAGTTGTTTCTCTCCTTTGATCTACCACCTACTTTTTCTTTGTGTTTCCTAGCATCTGTCTTACAAAGTCTGAGAGACCAGTAGGGTGCAGCATATCATTTATAAGGTAATATAATTATATTTTGTTTTCCTTATTAATTGCTAATATATCCAGAATCACAGAATCACAGAATGGTTCAGGTTGGAAGAGAACTCTAGCGGTCCCTTCTTTTTTTTTTTTTTTTTTCATTGTTTTCATTTTTTTTCTTTTTTCTTTTTCCTTTTTTTTTTGTTAAGGATTTCAACATATTTGCTTTTCTGTTCCAAAGTGATTCTCACATTTTAACCAATCCTTTGCTTTTTTGTTTGTTTGTTTGTTTGTTTGTTTGTTTTATGTAACACAGGAACAAAAATTTTGGGGTCAATAAAACACAGGAAAATTCTATGGTTTATTATGTAATAATGATACCTCATTATTTGTTAAAAGTATTCTCTTATGCTTAGTAATATCTAAAGCAGTTGTCTTATAAACACAGACATAATCAAAACATGAAAGCAATCAAACTTTTTATTAAAGAGCTGCAATAGGGCAATATAAATTAGGAATATTTCCTATTTTCAACATATTTTCCTTATGACACAATTAGGGAATTAGTTTATAACAAATAACTTAGAGAATTTCTCCATTTTCAGTTCTTCCCTGAAAAAAAAGCTTATGTCAAATACTGGTTTTTATGTTTAGAAATAGACAAAGCTGAAAATTTCCCCAATTTTATTTTCTGTTGGAAACTTTTTTCAAAATTTACAAATTTTGTGGTAATTAAAAATTTCTTTTCTCTATTATAGGAAAAAGGAGGACTTGTTAGTGTTATAGTCATAGGTTGGACTAGGTGATCTTGAAGGTCTCTTCCAACCTAAATGATTCTGTTATTCTGTGAAAAAAGTCATAGAAAGCCAAAAAAAAAAAAAAAAAAAAGAAGGGTTTTGATGTTTTCTTTGAAAACAACTCTGCATTTAAATGCTTATATTCTCTGGAAATTTCACTTTCTCATGGACTGCATGCACATATTCTGTTCTGAAGTTGAATTGCCTCTAAAATTTCCACATCCACTTTGTGCTCTCTTTTTATATTTAGAACATCCTGCTTACTTTCTCATGTTTTGTTTGATCTGCTACTGGCTATAATATGTTCTTTAGCAGCATTGCTTACGGTCAGTTTTGGCTTATTCTCCCTAGTGGCTTCTATCCTGCTGCCCTCAAAGCCAGTCTACTATCTTGAGCACTGTTCACTTGTGAAAGAAATTGTTTGCTCCACGTACTCATGGATCATTCCAAGGAGGAATTTTCATTTGGAATTAATCTTTACTCTTCTACTGAAGTACAGTGACAGGATTATTCTGCTTTAGCATAGACGGCAACATAATATTAATTTTATTTTTATCCCACAATTTAATTAACAAGAGAAACGGTTCTCTTTTTGTTCTCTTTGGCTGTATACTCTATGTGTTACCATAGAATATATATATTCTATTATACATTGCTTTGAGGACAGAAGAGAAGGCTGCAAAGCATTAAAAACACTGTCATCAGACTGTGAAAAGTTGCACGACACAGTGTTGTGGTGCAGTTTTCAAACCAGGGACTCCCAAAGTAGTTCATGTAGGACAGAAAGTCTTTGTCTTTATATACTCACCCTGTTTTAATATATGCTGTCTCTACTGGGAGCAGTCATATGTGGCAACTCCTCTCTGAATTCTTGTAGTTGCATTTCTTAACCTGAACAACACTGGATCAAACTGTGGTCTTTCCTTTTCTGTAGGGATATCTACCTCTGAATTGGCAGTGGCAGTTAAAAGGTTAATTCCCAATGGACACAGAAAAAGCAAACAGTCTGGGTACTAGTTTGTAAAACGAATTTTCAATGTGTAGCCCACAGACTATCATTGATTGCGGTAAATAAATAAAACCACTCCTGACTTTTATTGTTGTAGGGAGTAATTATAATTCACAGGGCCAGACCCTTTGTGCCACAGAATGCTTCATTTGTGGTTTGCATGAGCAGATACATTAACTTCTGTAAGCTCTTTTCATTAGAACGCTATTACTCATTGAGGACTGATCAATATATCATCTATACAACATCTTGAATGTGGATGTCTGGACCCATTGTGGGCTTGCTGATAATGACTTCTTTATTCAAGCCAGCTTGTAGGAACAAGGAGATAAAGAAAAGGAAAGAGAATTATAGCATATGCTCATGAAAGTATTCTAAAGGTTATAAACAGAAAGCAGGAGTAAAGCTTCAGGGTAGGGAAAGGGATCATACAGGGAAAAAAGAGTGGAAAGGAACTGAAAGTTGAAAAGGAAAAAAAGGTTAGAGTTTCACTGTATTTCTTTTTTGACATTATGCAAAGCAAGCTAAGTTTTAATAAACCTTCTTTTGAAACTAGTCCTCCCCTTTGGGATTATATTGCCCTTTAGGTTTTCATATCCTAATGCTCTGCTCATCTTGTGAGGCATTTAAGTATTCCCAATGAAGGCAGAGCACCGTTCTCCTTCCCCCTCACAATCTTTTATTTATCTTTTGTTCTCCTCCTTTCTCACCTCCCTCCTTCTACCCCAAATAAACTCTCTGAGGCTCAAAGATTTTATTTCTTCCATTAAGTGTTGATTTCTTGTTATATGTATCCTTTTCTCCTGTTTGAAGCTTTTCTTATGCTCTTTATCAAATTTTGTGTAATTTTATTAGAACTTTAATGCATAGTGTGACAGATTACATCTTCATTCAGGCTCACTGCCCTCTCCATATCTGGGGTGCATTTTGGGAAATAGTAACAAACAGAAAATTATATATCCTTGGAACACTCTGTTCATTTATTCTGTTTTTTTCCTTGCTGCTGTAGTTTGGCTTCTGTTTTGCCGATGACAAAAGAAATGAAGAATTATATTCTGTTCTGCAGATTGGAGTGTAGATGCCGTGCAGTTGAAGGAAATATAGAAATGGTTAGAACTGTTTGCAAGGATCAGAGAAAAGAATTTATGAAAGAATGCATAACAGGAGAGCCATCCCAAGCTTCACTCTTGCTGTGGGAAGAAAAGAAATACCCTTTTCTTCCAGATGAAAGCAAAACCACATTCCTGATACAGCAAGCCTCCATCAAGTAAGTATTTTAAGTAAAATGCCAACAAAAAAAGAGTGATTTAACAAATCTTTAGTAGGTCATGAAGTTAAGTATCTACATAATGCATTAATGAAAATGAAAATCTCATGAGTTTATTTCAACAGATTCAGTGGTTCAGGAGGACTGAGAACAGTACTCTTAGTGACATAAGGTCAACATCTGGAAGTCAATAAGATGTTCGGGAAGTACACATCAGTCTTTTGAATGTGACTGAAAACAAACAACTAGAGAACTTTAGTCACATTTCTAGAAAGACCTCAGAACAGCAAACTAATTTTGACATCAATCCAGCAATCTGAAGGTGTTAAAGAAACCAGTTCATGGAAACTGGAGACTAGCTGTCCGCTTTGCAGAAGAAAGAAAATAAACAGCATTATAGACTGCTAACAGAATGATTGTCCATTGTTAGTTCATAATGGTAATAGTAATACAATTGATCAGGAAAGCTTCCTTTTATTGCATGGCAAACAGGTATGAAAAATTTCTGATAAGCTCAGGGGTGGGAAAAGTTTTTGTCCAAAAAGTTTCTCTTCTGACTTCGTCTTAAAAATAGGCTGATCCTTCTGTCTGAAAACTAAAAGTTTCCAGTGGAATGAGAATATTCCATTTTGGGTTGTGTTGACTTAATCTGTCAAGTCAGATCAAATAGTATTCTTTGGGTGCTGGTATCAGTAGTTGTACATCTGATTCAGCTGCCTCAGTGCTTCATGGAAGCTGCAGTTCAGGCATCTTGCTTGTGCCTCTTGATGACCTGTCAGGCTGCAGCATAACAGTCACAGGAGAGACATGATCTGCCCCAGCCCACAAAGGAGGAAGGGGATTACTTCCCTAGGACGTGAAAAAATGCAGTTCAATACCGAAACGTGTTGAAATGAAACCTTTCCATTTGGAAATCTGTATGTTTCTTTTGATCAAATGAAGCAAAAAGGAAAGGTCTGACATTTCAGAAAGGGAAGATTCCCATGTTCAGAAGAAAGAAAATTAAAATTGGCTGTGGAAAAAAAAAAAAAAAGCTAAAACTGGAAAAAGGGTGAGCACTCAGGTTCTACCTAGCTATCACTGTACATGCCCAGACAGTCCTGGATAACCCCTGCCCAACTATTATCAGACCACAGGCATGCAGAAAGTCAATAGTGACTGAATCTAGAAAAGGCTCTGCAGCACCTATGCTGGTGCTGGGCTCATGAAGTACTATTCAAAGTCCAGACTTTGCAGCTCAGGATCCATAAACAATGTGTGGAGAGAACTAAAACACAGCTGTAGCATGCAACACAGCACTGCCTGCACTTACTGTGAGCTCTCACGTGAGGTGTTTCACTGAGGTGTTGCTATGTCTCTCTGTGACTTGCTGTTATCCTTGCTTGCTATTCCTGTGCTAATAAAGGCAGAATATGAAATTACGCTTCAGCTTATTGGGGTTGGGTAGTTTCTGTACCTCCCCCAACATTTCAGTTCTCCCAGGGAAGGTTTGAATATGGAGATATTTCAGACTGGGTTATGTATAAGGGGCCTTGTAGACTCCAGGTTGATGTCTCTGATTCTTCAAGCAAACTTACTCAGCACATGCAAGAAATAATACAGTGAATGTGTTGATGTGGAAATTTGAAATCTAAACTAATTAAATGTGAAATGGTTCATACTTAAAGCAGAACTGTAGGCATGTCCTCACTTCCATATGCAAAGTAGTGTCACCTCAAGAAGTAGCAACATGCTGCCTTGGAACATGGAAACAGAAAGCTCTGCACAGCCCAGAGAACCCACTGATGATACAATAGTGTATTGATGATAGAGTCATAACCTTGCTGAACTTGCAGTAGGAATGTGCTAGGGCACCTTCTCTTTGCCAGTGCTGCAGACTCCTGGAACAGTGCTGCTTTTGCTCTGAATAGCAAACAAATCCTACCTGGCTATGAGGGAGGCTCTTTAAAGATTGCAGTGAGGCTGAGCCTGTACTTTAAACCTGCAAATTCCATCTAGAGTGTCTCTAGAGTGTCTACAAACTGGACTCATATTTTATTGTACACAGGTTATTTCTGTAAGTGATTCTGCTCCTTAAACAAAGTCCCAGGTGAAACGTTGTTTTGCAGAAATTTCAGCAAAGCATCATTATTGCATTGCTGAGAATGATTCTCTGCCTCTGTAGAAAAGCAGCAAAATACTGATGCTTTCCATCCATCCCAGGAAAGTTTAAAAGCACTATGGGTTTGAAACACTGCAAACTCCCTTAGCTCTGCAGTCACTTCTGGGCTGCAAGATCTTCAGGCATCATTTCTTCTTATTTATAATTAATTTTGCTACTGAAGGAAATTCGCTCAGGTGTTAACAAACCAGTTTGCTTTGTACTTTGATTCTGCTTTCTCCTACTTTTGCCAGACCTTTCACACCTCTTATCTCTTTCTTAGCATGCCTAATATTGCGCGTGCAGCCTTTCACTGTGCTTGTATGAAGGAATTCTTCTCTTGTGTGGGCTTCTCCTACAGAATTTTGCTTAACTGAGCAGTTACAGCAGTATTATGCAAAGTATTCCTAGACTTGAGTGAGAGAATCCATTAGAGGTGCTTCACTAAGCCCAGAAATGTTTGGACTTGTTAATGTGTAGTAGAACTTGCCTTAAATTTCCATAGAGGTGTTCTGGCCTGTCTTGGGAAAAGGGAACCAGAAAGTCTCTTCTCGCTAACAGTGTAGAGACAGCAGTGTAGGGCTGCCAGTCCCTAGCTTTTGGCCAACCACCTTCCCACATTCACCAATGAGAAGCCCAACAGCTGAAACCCCTACCCACTGGTATTTATCCACAGGTGAGCATCCTTTGGGTAAGTGTATTTCTTGCCACTGTAAAGCTTTGCTTAACTTCAGCAGGTCCAGTAACATTGAATAGACCTCATAATCTGAGACCTGCAATTAGCTTTGCATATCCTGTGCTCCACCTGGCACAAAGCAGAAATTCAAACCTCTTTGTCTTCCTCTTTCCACTTTGGTCATTTCAGTGCCTTCCTGTTCCTTATTTGTTATCACAATATCACCAATGTCATTCTTCCTGTACTGCCTACCTTTTGGAACAGCTTAAACTTCTTCGCTTCTAAAGCTTCCCTTCTTTTTACAAATTGGAAATTGAATAAACTTGGCAAAAAGATAAATATTTTATGTTCTCGGTAGAGAGAGAGAGACTGAAACCATAACATATGGCAGCAGTGTCATGCAGCTGCAAGCACCATGTTGAGAGAAGGCAAAGAGCATTATGACTGCAAGATGCATGATATGATTCTTTTACTTTGGGAACACATGAGGTCCTGAGCATCGTGATCAGTTTTGGACACTATAAAGAAAAAAGGTGAAGGGCAATTACAGTAAGTGCAAAAGACAGTAACAAAAACAAGAAGGTTAGAAAACAAGCTGAAAGACAGAAGGCTGAAGCAATCACGGTTAGTTAAGCTGAAGGAGCAAAGATGGAAGAAACATAATTAAAGTGAGATATGTAAAGAGAAAAGGACAGTTTGTTATCCTGGTGTGTGAGACAAGAAAAAAAAATGGCTTATACCGCAGCAAGAAAGTTTCAGAACGTTCTCCTTTTCCAGTATGACAGTCAAGAAGCACTGGAAAAGATTATGTTGATTGCACAGACCTTTACATAAGCTGGGTCTTGACAGGCCCTCCTACACTGAGACAATTAGTCCTATCAATGTGGGTTATTACCACAGATGCACAGCATGTGGCACCCTCTGGTTTTATCTGCGTGACCACAGGAAGGATATGAGGAAGTGGGATGGTGAACCTACCTTGATCCTAGTTGCAACAAGTTGTTTGTCTAACCTGTTCTGGGAGATCTCCATATATCCACAGGCTGCCTATTCCAGGTCTCCATTAGACTTCCCGTTAGGTGCCATTCTTAATGTCTTGTGCTTATCAGTGATGAAAAAATAAGTTTTATCAATTTCACAAGCAACATGCCTCCTTACCCACCCCACTAAAGTACCGTTCTTTTGCCTTACATGGAGTTACTTAAAAACAGATGAGGCAGAAATAGCTGCAGTAGGTGCTATCTTAGATAGGGAGTTGACCTAGATACCTACTTAAGGTTCTTCCAACCTGCTTGCTTAAGTTTTCTGGATTTGTCAGCAATGTAGCTGTATGTTTGTGGTGGTTTCAGCCTGATGAGCAGCTAAACTGCACTACAACTGCTCTCTCACTCCCTCTCCTTAAAGGAAGAGGGGAAGAAAGTATGATGAAGGGGTCGAGATAAGAATGAGGAGATCACTCACCAATTACCATCACAGGCGAAACAGACTCAACATAGGGAGATTAATATAATTTATTGCCTATTACCAACAGACTAGAGCAGCAAGAGACTAAGGGCAAACAAAAAACACCTCCACCTCATCCACCCTCTTTTACCTCCTCCCCATGAGTGGTGCAGGGGAACGGGCAATAGGGGTTGCGGTCAGTCCACAACGCTTCATCTAGGCTGCTCCTTCACGGTCACTCTCTGCCCCTGCTCCACGTGGGGTCCCTCCCACGGGATGCCATCCTTCCTGAGCTGATCCTGCGTGGGCTTCCCACAGGCTGCAGCTCTTCCAGAACTGCTCCCATATGGGTCCGTACCACGGGGCCCATCCCTCAGGACCAGACCGCTCCAACATGGCTCCCCCACGGGCGGCAGCTCCTGCCAGGCCTCCAGCTCCTGCGTGGGCTCCTCTCCACGGGCTGCAGCTCCAGCCCGGGGCCTGCTCCTGCGGGGGCTCCCATGGGCCGCAGCCTCCTTCAGGCCACATCCACCTGCTCCATGGGGGCTCCTCCATGGCTGCAGCGTGGAGATCTGCTCCGTGGGGTATCCATGGGCTGCAGGGGGACGGCCTGCTCCACCATGGGCCTCTCCACGGGCCGCAGGGGAACTTGTGCTGCGGCGCCTGGAGCCCATCCTGCCCTCCTTCTGCACTGCCCTGGGTGCCTGCAGGGCTGGTTCTCACTCCTTTCTCCCAGCTGCTGTGGCACAGCAGTTTGTTCCCTTCCTTAACTCTGCTCTCCCAGAGGCCCAACCAGTGTCGCTCCCTGGCTCGGCTCTGGCCAGCAGCGGGTCCCTTTTGGAGCCGGCTGGAGCTGGCTCTGACCTGACATGGGGCAGCTGCTGGGCTCTGCTCACAGAGGCCACCCCTGCAGTCCCCCTGCTACCAAACCCTTGCCACGTAAACCCAATAAAATGATGTTAGGAGAGAGTAAGCTGCACTGGTAGTAATGATACAAGCACACAAGTTTAAAGCTCAGATAACTGAAGCTAAGCTACCTTCATATTTTGTATGGATTTCAGTTGGCGAGTGTTTGTGAAGAATCCTGGGTGCGCTGGGCCATTCTGTGCTGAAATCTAAGCTGTTTTGAGAAATATGTTCCTAGGTTTTCCAAGACTCTTCTACACAAGCTGCAGGCATATCCTTAAATTTCAGTATTGTGATGTACCTGTTGGACAATTTTGGGATCAAGATATTGTTATCCAAGCTGCTATCTTTGTTAGTTGGTCTGTTCTTGTTGCAACTTTCAGTGTGAGAACTGTACTCCCTGTGAACTTTTTGTATATTTGATCAGGCAGAAATTTCATATGAAATATCATTCCTCTTTACAATTAAAAAAATAAAAAAGTATTAATTTTACTTGTTCTTAAATTCTTTGTTAATGTCTCATGAGTCCCAATGCCATGACTTTTAGAGGAATCGCATTATCTGAAATGATCTGTCTGTATACTTATTGAACCATATGAGTGAATCTGCAATACTTGCATGTCCTGAGGGCATGATGAAGTTGGCCGTTTGGTACAAATTTCTAGTCAGGGACACTCTCATATCCTGGTGAGCAATTATATGTATATCAAGTTTTATCTTCCAATCATTTATTTGGAGCATATGAAGTGTGCATTTGTGCATCGAGTATGGACCCTTATGACTACTTTCGAACATGTCCTAAAAGATCTTATGGAGTGTGAAAGGAAGATGAGCGATGTACCTCTGTCAATCCTACCAGACGTGTAATTTGAGATTGCAACTGTGGAGTTTTTTGCTGGTCAAGTTCCAGTTTTTACAGCGTAGTTTATGCTGTATGTTTAGTATACGGGTATATTTCAGCATTAAACTTGGAACAATTTATGCTCATGTGTAACTTTACTCATTTTGTGCACAGAAATCTTTGATGACTGCTCGGGTGGATAAACTAAAACATGTGCTCGAATGCTTGAGGTATTAGAGCCTCAGTTATTATCATTCTTTGGAAAATAAAACAAGGCCACAAAGAGGTTGTGTATAAATTAAAAATGAAGCAAAATGAAAAAGTAAATAAGTCAGGAAAAATAATTAGCTGACATACGTTAATTTTTTAAAAATACTTGTTTGTGGAACAAAGTGTAATTAAACCCTTAGTGAGCATATGGTATGCAAATACTAAAGCAGTTTATTAGTATGTATTCAGCAGAATATTTGTGAAGATCATCCACATATACATATAAAAGCCAGTTGAAAACTAGAATGTGAGAATGAGAGTGGTCTAGTAATGATGAATGTTCATTCTGCTGATATTTTTGGTTTTGAAGGAACCCAACAAAATATAACCTCCATAAAGTACACAAACCAATTTCATTTTTTAATGAGGGTGCAGGTCTAAGATGAGGGGAGAGTGAAACTAGCTGTGTTAAGCTAATTAAACCTACTCTCTTTTTTGGTAATTTTCTAACTCCAAGTACTGAATTAGCTGCAACCACCTGTAACAGTTCTGGTTTCAGTTTTCAGTAGTGTTTACTCCAAGTCATGCTGGAACAATTCCTTTCTCTACTTCTGCCTTTTAAGAGAGATGCCTTTTGAAAGTTTTGTTCCAAGAGCTGACTTGCTAGTTTCAGAGAGAGATTTTGCAGAGCCCTAAAATCTACACACAAAATTCATTTAACATTGTGGTCATATTAGCATTAATTTAGGCAAGAAAAGTTGAAAAATCAGTAGAAACACATAAGGCTAAAGTAATCGTAATGCATTTTTTCAACACTGGGACAGAATGTCGTCAAGAAACTAGTCAGTCATTGCATTATCTGGTCAAGTCTTCCTATCATAAGTCTCTAGTGACATTTTGTTGTTGTGCAGAACTAGTGAGATGGGATAAACGAGATAGTGAGATAGCAAAGGAGAAAATATGGAGCAGCAAAAGGAATTTGGGTTTGTGCAGTGCAGTGGTATTTGGAGGGTACGGAGCACGGCCTTTGACTTCATGACAACCTGTATTCCTTTCAGCTGTGCTGTCTCTGGATCCACTTGGAGAGCATAAATGTAAGCATGTACTTCATCTGTGCAAGTTCTGGGTCTTGGATCACAGGCAGGGTCTCAATTCCACTGCTGATTTTTTGCAGCAGAAAGCATAACAGAGCACCAAATCTGAAATGATTACAGGGCTCTACTCAAGTATTGATTAATAACAAATCTTTTCCTGACCAATATGTTATATGCCCATACAAAGAATAAAGTCCACTGCATTTATACTGCCTCAAAAAAAAAAAAAAAAAAAAAAAAAAATCCACTCGATGGGTCAGTTGTAGCAGTTGTAACAGATGCATTTTGCTTGAACTAGACCCAGCTATAGCAACAGATACAAGCTGAAGACTTGGCTTTATGTGCTAGCATGTGAAAGAAGCAAGTTGTTATTACATTTCTGAGGTACTTCTGGAACACCGTAGAAATGTATTGACGGCCAATGTATATGTTAATTATTTTGCTATTGTACATTTACATTTTGTGTTTCTCCCAGGACTTTTACTTTGCAATATTGTATATTGAGGGAAGAAGGGGTCTGACTCTTTTTAAAGTGAATTTATAGGAAGCCCCATCTTGAAAGCAGCAGCAATGTGTGAAACAAGACAGCAAAGCAAAGATTAAAACAGCAAAATAATTGCTGAATATTGTTACAATTTGCTTCCAAATAGTGGAAGAGAGTAAGGAATAGTTTCTTAACAGTTTTAAACTGCAAAATAATTCTGTACATTAGTAAAAATAAAAACAAAAATTATTTGCTTTATTGCTGCAATTCTGTCACTTACAAAGTCATCTGAGCATTAGTGGAACTCCAGCAAAATGGAAGTGTATTTTAAGACAGGGAAGAATTTTATACCTTGCTTTCATCTCAACTGATACCAAATCCACTGATGATAAGAACATTGCCAATTCTGCTGATACAAACGACATATGAGCTAATGGAATCACTCCCAATTTACCAGCAGGATAAGGTCCTTTTGCTGGTAAGTCCTCTTCTTGTCAACAATAGCTCTTTTACTGATGTATAAATTGCACCTGAGAAGTTCCATATTGAGCACCATCAGACATAACAAACTTTCTTTATGCAAAAAAATACAGCACTGAAACTGATCTTTTGCAACTGAGAAGAAAATACATTTATTTTAGTGCATGATGAATGTCTCTGTTGCTTTGAAAGGAACAGATACACATCAGACTCTTAAGTTTGACTGTGGTGTGTTCCTGCTGCCTGACAATTTTCGATTTTGCAGTCCTCTTTCTAGTTTTTCACTCTGTCTCTGTATGCAGTTTCTTAAGCAAACAGAAGCTGTCTATCCCACAGTCTTTAACTGGACACAGTGTAGTCCACAGGAAAAAAAAATCACTACTTTACCATGAGATTAAAGATTGATTTTAAAAATTACAGTAGAGTTTGTTTACTGTTTAGTTTAAAGGAAAAAGAAAATCTTAGTCCTGCTGTTACACATCATATAGAATGAAGTAATTTGATTTTTGATGATCTTGTCTCTACTACAACTGAAGCAAATCCACACATTTTGATTTTTTATGAACTTTATATAGAGAGAATCATCAAATCATAGAATCACATAGGTTGGAAAATATCTTCAAGATCATTACGTCCAACCATCAACCTGACCTACTGAGTCCCATCACTAAGCCATGTTCTTAACTGAAAATAACTTCTCGCTTATAGTCAATTCAAGATATTTTCTCAGCTGAGATTTTTATTAGATAACTAAGATATATAAACAGAAAAATGGTTTAATTGAATATTCTCTATAGATCATTAATTTTAGGGTAAGTCCTGAGTACATCACAAAATAAAGTTTTTTTCAGACAAAATATTCTGAGCTTCATTTTTTTTTTTTTCATTAACGTCCTCCATGGTCTTTAAAGTTAATAATCAAGCTTAAAATGAGATTATAACATTTTGTAGAAATTCACATAAAATATATGTGTTTTTCAGTGAAATGGATATTTCTCAGCTATCGCATCAGCTCACAACTGAATTGTGGACGACACATTTCCAGATTAAAGAGCAGAGATTGTGGGTATATATATCACGTTTGTTTAGAAAAAGTTACTGTTATATTTAAAATGTATTATTATTATTATTTTTAATTGGGATTGTTCAGAAGAAAACACACAATAGCACTCAATGTATTATAGTCACAGTTTCCCTTTTAAATTGAACATTTCAGATCCAAAGGAAAGTTTTTGGTTTTAGCTTCAAATGCAGACTGACAGGTTTTTTCTTGGGAATCATCAAAAGTCTGATTTCCTCTATTTTAAAGAAAAGATTTTCCTATCCTGTAACTTCGTATGTGTTTCAAAGACAAAGGGATGACAAAATAAAACAAGAGATTCAATGTGTTGTCACTCAACAATGCTAGCTGGCACTTAAAAAAAAAGGAACTAGGTGAGGCTTCACTAACACTTGCTAACTTTGCTTGGTTCATTTCTGTCTAGTCATACTAAAATTATTATAGAGAATGATTCATTTGCACAAGCAGAAAACAAGGGGTACAAGTGGCCCTCTTTGGTGGTGGAATTGAAGGAGACATTGTAGCAAAGCTAAATTTGCTTGCTATTGGGTTTCCTCTACGTCCAACCTCAGTGGTTTGGCAGATCTAGATGGTCAAGAAGTCTCCTCCATCCCAGGAAATGTTCCAAAAAAAAGTGTGTTAACAGCACCCTTTTATAACACAAGTTATAACACACACAAGTTATAACACACACAAGTTATAACACTTAAGAGAGCACTAACCCAACAGTTCTGCTCTCTAAATGCTATGTTTGATTTCAACTAGACAACAAGCCTTAAGGAATGTGATTCCTTAGAGTAATCTGGATTCATATGTGACCTTTATATAATATCCTTACAGCTTTGTACAAAGATTAAAGGCAGTGGATTAAAGCCAAAGACTAAAGGGACAGTATTAAAAATATATGGAAATGTTTTCATGTATGATGGTCATTTCAAAGAATTGTAGCTAGAAAACATCCAAGAGAGGCAAATCTCAGCAGTCTCAGCAGAAGTACTTTTTCTCTACAGTCAAAACAAGAATGTTTCCTGGAGAAGACAGCAGGAAAATTGTTCATCTGGCCAAAAGCCACTGAGGCAGACATGGGAAAGATGGTCTTGCTCAGACTGGATGCTCTTCACAGAATCACAGAATCACAGAATCACAGAATTGTACGGGTTGGAAGGGACCTCCAGAGATCATCGGGTCCCACTCCCCTGCCACAGCAGGTTTCCTAGAGCAGGCTGCACAGGTAGGTGTCCAGACAGGTCTTGAATATCTCCAGAGAAAGAGACTCCACAACCTCCCTGGGCAGCCTGTTCCAGTGCAGTCACCCTCACTGTGAAGAAGTTCTTTCGCATATTGGTGCGGAACTTCCTATGCTCCATTTTGTGGCCATTGCCCCCTGTCCTGTCCCCACAGACCATTGAAAAGAGGTTGGCCATATCCCTGTGTCCCCCATGCTGCAGGTATTTATAAACATTGGTAAGATCCCCTCTCAGTCTTCTTTTCTCAAGGCTGAACAGACCCAGGTCTCCCAGCCTGTCCTCATAGGGGAGATGCTCCAGGCCCCGTATCATCTTTGTTCCATCATCTTTGTACCATCTCCGCTGGACTCTCTCCAGAAGATCCCTGTCTTTTTTGAACCGGGGAGCCCAGAACTGGACACAGTACTCCAGGTGAGGCCTGACCAGGGCAGAGTAGACGGGGAGGATCACCTCCCTTGCCCTGCTGGCCACGCTCCTCTTAATGCACCCCAGGATCCCATTGGCCTTCTTGGCCACCAGGGCGCACTGCTGGCTCATGGCCAACCTGTCGTCCACCAGCATCCCCAGGTCCTTCTCCGCAGAGCTCCTCTCCAGCAGGTCATCCCCCAAATGACGATCAATCCCCCCACTCTTCTACCAGTTCTTTTCAGCACAGAGAATACAGAGACAGGTATCTGCAGTACATAGCTGGTACATAAGCTCGTACATAAGATTAACAATGTAGAAAGCTGGTGTACTTCCTGGTGACAGGATTAAGGTCTGATCTTAGAGGTATCTCTATAGCCTGCCTTTGGGTACAAAACTTGTTGATTATGTACTCTTTGTGACAGGGAAGAGAGCCAGGAATCATATATAAATCTCACAGAGGTCTTGAAACATCTCAGACTTGTTACTCAGTATGCTTCTCAAGGTTCAAACAGAACTACTATTTCAAGTTTTGTGTCTACATCAGTCAAAAAAATTACATGCACTCAAGAATTGTGAACCTAGCCCTCTTGAAAGTTTCTCCTATTTATTTATTTATTTATTTATTTTTGTTCAATCATCGAATCATAGAATCATAGAATGGCCTGGGTTGAAAAGGATCTTAAAGATCATCTAGTTTCAACCCCCCTGCTCTGGGCAGGGTTGCCAACCACTAGCGCAGGCTGCCCAGAGCCACATCCAGCCTGGCCTTGAATGCCTCCAGGGATGGGGCATCCACAACCTCTCTGGGCAACCTGTTCCAGTGCCTCACCACCCTCTGAGTGAAAAACTTCCTCCTAACATCCAACTTAAATCTCCCCTGTCTTAGTTTGAAACCATTCCCCCTTGTCCTATCACTATCAACGTGTGTAAACACGCGTTTCCCCTCCTGTTTATACGCTCCCTTCAAGTACTGGAAGGCCGCAATGAGGTCTCCCCGGAGCCTTCTCTTCTCCGCCTTCTCTTCTCCAAGCTAAACAAGCCCAGTTCCCTCAACCTTTCTTCATAGGAGAGGTGTTCCAGCCCTCTGATCATCTTAGTGGCCCTCCTCTGGACCCGTTCCAAGAGC
>VXAA01002511.1:10480-36104 GCA_013399115.1 Anseranas semipalmata | reverse complement strand
GGGACTTCACCCGACAGCCATGATTTTTCAAATATGATGGAGAGCGGCTCGGCAACCACATCAGCCATCTCTCTCAGCACCCTGGGATGTATACCGTCTGGCCCCATGGACTTATACACATCCAGTACCATTAGGCGGTCCCGGACTTGTTCCACCGTCACAGTGGGATGGAGTCTGCTCCTCTCACCCTCTCCTCGAGGTTCAGGATCCCGACAGACATAGGAAACTTGACCACCAGTGAAGACTGAGGCAAAGCGCTTATTGAGTACCTCGGCTTTTTCCATGTCTGAGGAAGCCAGTTCTCCCTTTTCGTTTATCAGAGGGGGAACACTCTCTTTGGCCTGTCTCTTCCTGCCTATGTATCTGTAGAACTCCTTGTTGTTATTCTTCACAACCCTTGCCAAGTTCAGCTCCATCTGTGCCTTGGCTTTCCTGATCCTGTCTCTACACATCTGGACAACACCCCTGTATTGCTCCCAGGCTACACAACCCTGCTTCCACAATGAACAGCATACAATGCAAAAACATGTTCTCCATGTTTGTTGTGTTTCTCATCTTGTCTGGCCAAAAGGAGAATAGAAATGTGGCAACTGAGATGTTACGTGGTGATTTATCCATTGGAAAATGACTTGATAGCAGCAAACTCATGTAAAACAGACAAAAAAACAGGTAATAGTTGTCAGTTGCTATCTTCATGGGCCAGATTTTAATTAAGAGGATTTGTACCCCATTATTAATTTCCTGAAAAGTCCAGTCCTCATCAAACGTCTCTTGGTACAGAGAAGACTAAAGGAAACCCATATGCACGTGGTTTTATTTGACTGTTCAGAAAGAGAAAAGTATTTTTTTTTTCTTCTGCAACACTCCTCTATATTATTTACCTGATTCTAGGGAATTCCAAGGACAGGACACATCCTTTAATAAGGCCATGAACTGTATATCACAGCTAAGACTAGTAATAAACTCTAATACTGATGTTATAAAAGCCTTCTTAAAGCAAGGTTAATAACATGACAATAGTAAACACTCCAGTCAGCATAAAATGAAATGAAGCCTACAGTATTTGAAATGCATGGGACCTGTGAAAAAGGATACCAAGAAAAGACCTTTTGTTCATGAGCTTCTATATATAAAAAATTCAGTTTTCCGCTTGTGTCTCAGTTGAAGGTCATCTGTACATGAAGAGCAAAAGAAAAACAAACAAACAAAAAAGCCTTTCTTAGCTGTAAAATGCTGGGACAACATAGCAGCATTTAAAATACTACAAGTACAATGCTTTAAATGAAGATTGATATTATTTCTGAAATTAGAGGAATTCCATTATCAATCAGATGTATTTATTTATTTTTTTATTTCTCCTTCTAAAAATAATTTGTGTCTTGTAGAAAGTGACAGAAATACTATTCCTCTACTTCAACCCTGTAACAGAACTAAAACAATCTTTTAAAAACGTCAGTATAACTAACTGGCCAGTTTCTAAAGAAACACTTTCTGTAGAAGATCAGTATTGGGTCCATCATTTGAAAGGAAGAAACAGAAGAATTCAGGATCAAATTTACATCTTGATCGAGTCTTCCAACTACTGTTTGGAATTAAGGATGCTTTCTGAAATTCTTAATCTCCAATCAGTTTCTCCAATCAGAAGGCATTTCCAGAGTGAGTAGTATAGAATATTTGATTTAACAAAAAGAAGCAAATAACAAACAAACAAACAAACAGAAAAACAAACAGATTTTCAGACAAATAATCACTCCATTTTTTTCCACCAATGAAAACTAATTTCTTCTGTTCATCAAAAGTATACAGAGTATTTTGAGGTTTTCAACATAATTTCTCTTCTCTGAGAAGGCAGAAGATAGGAATTATTGCACCAATCATCAGGTGGAAGGCTATCATTTGCCTGTCTGTTCTAAAAGGAGTTAGAACTAGGCAGGAAATCCATTAAAAATATACAATGCAATAGACAGTATTTTTGTATCCAATATGGTGCTTTTCAACTTCTTTGCTTAACAATTTTCTCAATTTATTTGCTTTGGAAAACTCTGGTGATGACCAATCTTCTCTCCCCAGAAAAAAGAAAAAAGTTACATGTTTAATGATATTATAATATCAACATGTAACACTTGATTGAGCAGAAAGAATGCTCATTTTAAGTAGCTTAAACGTGTATAATACAAGTGTTTTCAAGATAGTCACAAGAGAACAAACTATATTAAAGATCACATGATAAACCTTTCCTCTAAAAGCTAGGGAAGTTTTTCAGCTGGTCCCTTGGATTTGTCAAGAAGTTTTCCCTTTTGGCTTCAGACACTTTTAAAATTATATTACTTTTAAAATATTTATGTGTTATTTTACTTTATAAATTGGTTTGCTATTCCAAATTCAACTTAACTCTCAGAACATGAAAAGTCAGTTAATACTAAAGAATAAGGCAACATCACACCACCTGTTAAACACTTTTAATTGTCCTTCTTAAAACTCTCCAACCATACACAACAGTCAGGACATCATGGTAGTTTTGTATAATACGAAATGATAAACTCACAACAAAAGATGAACTATACTCTCATAATGCAAAGTTAAGTAAAAGACAAATAGTAATTAATTGAAGTAGGAACATACATGCATTTTTTCAGAATACTTCCTTTATGAGGATATGTCCTGCTTTATTTATATATTTTCGATTATACCTTTTTTTTTTTCTTCTCGATTTTTCCACTGGTAATGGATTACCTTTTTCTGGATCACTGTAACATCTAACATCTAAAAAACTTCTTATTCTCTTGCATGATTACTAGGTTAGAGGGCTCATTTTTTCCCTCAACCCAGTTTTCATTTACTAATATATTCATATTCAGCTCTTGACTAAAAGGACTAAATCCCTTGAGGTATAATGAAGAAAATATTAAATATAAGTTGAAAGGTCATATTATCTCTGCATGTAGCACTGGTGCAGATATCTTTGGAAAACTGTCCCCACTTTAGTGTCCAGAGTTCAAACTAGCTGCTGATAACATCGCAAACATTCACAGAGAAACCCAAAGCAAAATTTAGAGACTTTTTATTCTGTCAGAGAGTTAGTTAGGAAGTATCAGGTTTAAGTCCATGAGCATTTAAGGGCAACATAGCTTCTTCAGTTAGCTCACAGATATATAGTGTGATTTATGAGTGGAAATTTAAGCCAGAACAACTCAAACTCAAGCTGAGTCATTTCCAGTGAGGCGGGGGGTAGTTTCTAGGACAAATTTTCACATACTGTTGTGGTGAGAATCCACATACAATTTTAAAGGCAAGTTTGTATTTATTTATTTATTTATTTATTTTTAAGTTGAAATCCATCTCCTGGTTCAAAAGATTATTTAGTTCTGTGCTGTTCTACACCTTGTGTTACATAGGCAGTCTGGGTGACCAGAATCTTCCCTCCTAGGCTAGTCCCTCCAAAATGATATTCACTTTTTGTTGCACTTCAGTGGTCTCACTCCAGTTTGTCAATGAGATGTGCTGAACATGATAGCTTACTTGGGTGGATTTTCCCACTCTTGGGTCTGTCAGCATCTGTGTAGGCAGATCAAAATCACTGTGAACATTTTTGCTGCCAGTTCATATTCCACAGAGTATCTTTCAACCTCAGAGGAACCTTCTGCTACCAGGTATGTGTTTAACTTGGTGCTTCTACAGGTTTTGATTTGTATTTTTCTGTCTCTAACTTCACCTCTGTAGAAGTCTGACGTTATTGTTTTTGTCACACTGGAGGCCATATCTTCTCTGATGGTGAGGTTGGAGATTATAGTTGCGGAACACACTACAGAAACCTCCAGACATCCTGCTCAGCAGAGTGCCTAAACATGTATCAGTCCTTGTGCTTTTGCAGTGCAGAGAAGACAGTCACCAATGCCAATGCTGGTAGTGAAAACCCCAAGGAGGTCATTGAATGTCATGTCACAGCCCTTTGTGCACTAACCTATGGAGGGGCAGAGATCCTGCACCGTGCCACCTTGGAGATTAGATGTGGCATTTAACGTTGTGCCTCAGACCCTTTGCACACTTCCTTCTAAGTCCAACAGCAGCTTGGGGTATGCATTAGCTCTCACGAGCAAATGTTATCACTCTGTCTAGAAGGCATGAAATGAAGGTTACACATCCCCCAAGTAAATGGAGGTCACTCCCAAGACCTGAGTCAGAGCTGTGTGTATTTATCAGCTCACATCTCAATGCAGTGCTGCCACAGAAGGCTTCTTTGCTTACTGAAGGATTGCTCAAACTCAATTCAAATACAGAATATCAAGTGACCAACCAGTCAGAACTAAAGAAGGGCTCTGGAAGCAGACTGTAGCATACCTTGAAGAGGGGAGTGATTCTGTGCTGTAGGCTCTGGCTCCAGAGCCAACATTTGTCCTTGAGGAACATCTGCAGCATCATCGGTGAGGAACATTTTTAATGCTACTTCCCACAGTTGTCTTTTGTTGATGGAAGGCATACATTTTCAGGTCTGACATGAAGCAATTCAAACAACACACATGCTCTTGTTTAGAGGGTAGGAATTAAAACAAGGGGGGAAAAGGGGGAGAATGTTTTTGTTTGTTTTTCATTTTTTTATTTCATGATTTAATGAATTCAATGACATATCATTTAAAGGGTACCTCTACTTTTCCGGAGACTATAGTATAAGGTAGTCCAAAACGTAACTGTGAGACGTAAAAACTGATTGGATGTACTCCAGCCTTCCGTTCTGTGTTTTTTTTTGTTTGTTTTTTTTTGTTTTTCTGTCCTGTCAGATAAATCACAAATCCATTGCTAATTCCCTATAAAAACAACTTTAAATAGGACATCAGGCCTCATCTGGGGTATCCGACTCTCCCCTGCATCGGGACTGTTCTCAAGTACCCCATACCTGAATACACCTTGAATGGGTGCAGGACAGTGGTGTGATGTACAGTAACTCAAGCCATCACTCCAAAGTAATAAAGCTCCTAAAAGTTCCAGTCTCAAGCCTAGAACTCAGCTATGGTAGTACAGAAACACACAGATCTGACTCCCTTTAGTTTAAATATAATTTCTCCACATGCACTATGGAATGTATTTTTAACATATTTCCCTATGTACGGAAACCCTTTAACAATGTTCGGGACAAAGCAGTCATTTCCCTGATATACTAAAAAATTGAAATGACAGGAGACAAAAGAACTGAACACGGTATTATAGAGAAATTCTCATTCTGATGTTTGCTTTAACAATCTAAAATAAAAAGTTGTATCCTCATACATAACCTCCAGCTTTTCAACTCACCTGAAGAGCTCCCCTACCCACAATGCACTAAGTGGATGATTAAAAAGAAATGGGGGCTTAACTGAGGGGTAAGCGTGGGGTCTCTGGAGCTTTGCAAAGCACTGAACCATGCAGCTACAGCTGTCCTCCAAACAAGCCCAACATTCTTTATTTATTTGTTATGAAATATTTATGGATGTTATGAAAGGTTTAAAATAATGTGTCTGTCTCTCTCTCTCCCCTCTTATTTTTGCCCTGGCACAGTGTTTTCTAATGCATAAATAATTCTGGCCTGTGGACAGTGGGACAGCACATTAGGTGGGATGTATCTGCTGTATCACATTCTTTCTGCCTGAGAGAAAATATCATTCCTAGTAATTTTCTACACTTATACAATCTGCGTTGACAGTAAATAATTGATGTATGAATTTAGGACTAAACTCCAACACAATATGACTTTATGTCAAGGGTTACTCCCAGCAGATTTTGAGCTAAATCATCTTGCAAAATGGATTCTTTCAGTGGAAAAAAGGGGGGAAAAAAAAGCTTTTTGAAATTATTTTAATGGAAAGATGGGACCTCTGCGTAGTGCTTCTTTTGATGAGGTCTTGCTTTGCATGGCTGGTAATAAAACCAAGCAATCTACCCATTATGAGATTGGAAATGTTTCATTTGTGATCACAAATGGATTTTTTTTTCAGATTGACATAAGCAGGTTCTTTTTTGCTCCTTTCATTCTTTCATGTTTTCTCTTTTCTTTTCTTTTCTTTTCTTTTCTTTTCTTTTCTTTTCTTTTCTTTTCTTTTCTTTTCTTTTCTTTTCTTTTCTTTTCTTTTCTTTTCTTTTCTTTTCTTTTCTTTTCTTTTCTTTTCTTTTCCCTTTCTTTTTGTGATAGAAGAGTTAGCATGTGATAGGGTGCCCTCTGCTTTCCATGCCTGTATTTTCCATACAAAGTACTATTATGCTTTAAATTACAAGCTGGATATATTTGCAACTTAAAGATACATAACTGGAAGATAGGCTTTACATAAAGGATTACAAATTTACTCCTAGTGCCTCAATTAAAATCCTTTTCGTCATCAGAAAGCGGTTACCATCAGACGAAAAGGAAACAAGGAAAGAAATGGAATGGAGAAGAAAGCTTTTATGATAAAGATGGAACTGAAATATTCAATACATTTATATGTCTTATTAAAAACTAGACAGGAAGATCAAAGAAAAATCATTATATAAATAACCCATCATGAAATGTTCTTGTTTAGAGGGTGGAAATTAAAACAAGGGAGGAGAGGGGGGAGAATGTTTTTGTTTGTTTTTCGTTTTTTTATTTCATGATTTAATGCACAACAGAAAAAATAATGTTATATATTTCCCCTTATACTGAATATTTGCATCACTGCTGAAGCAGCAGGCATATACAGTTTATTTTAAATTAAAACATCATCACAGTCTTTGAACAAATATCAATATCATTATCTTTGTCTTCACTGCTTAAAACTGCAATGACATTTGTTTACTTATGTTAAACCTCCACTTGTGGAAAATTACTGAATTTGTTGTGACACATAAACTGAATAGCAAGAGCACTTTTTGTTAAAGGGACAAAGCTGTCTCTTGGGACGACAGGGACAAAACTCCTTCTCATTTCTCAACATTCAAGTAAATATCTACTAGTCACTGTTCTATAGATGGCACTCATGCCTCTAAGCAAGAAACACAGATCCACATTCAGGTGAGGAATATTAAAAACAAATATTTTGATCAAAGTAAATTTACTAAAAGACATTGAAATCATTTAGGAAATACCAACATCTCTCTCTCTCTCTATTTCTCTCTCTCTCTCTCCCCCTTTCTTTCTCTCTCTCTCTCTTTCTTTCTTTCTTTCTTTCTTTCTTTTTTATAGATTTAGGATCTAAGAATGTAAAATAACAACAAAAGTATATATTTAATAGAGAAAGCTATGTGCAGTAAACTACTTTTTGTGCTTTTGCTTGTAAGATCTCCTATGATTTTCTGGAATAATGAGAAGGAATCTGCGAGGAAAGGGTTGAAAGCAGTCGTTTTCAGTCAGCGAAGTTGCAGTTGAGACATATATTAGAATAGAGTTTGTTGCAATTTCTGCTGGTCAGTCAAATTGTTCTTAGGTGTGTTTTCTTGCAGGAGTGTTGTTCAGCTTGATACAAGCCTAACTGCAACTTCCTAAATGTTCCTAAAATATGCACTGCATATATCTTTTGCAAGACATGTTTAAACCAATATACAAAGAATGCATTTAATAGTTGAGCAAAACCTGAAAGTTATTTTTAACTGAAAGCAGATACAAGAAATTTTCTAAACTGAAAACCATCTTTATAGGATATTCAAATAAAAAACCTGCCAGGCATCTGTCATCTGACACGTCTAATGATAAAAATATCTCTGGCTGAGTTTTGACTGAACTAATTATCTGTATAATTAAAGATATAAAAATATGTAACATCCTGATTGATGAAGAAGCCATGCAATTTTCTCAATAGGCTGCTCTGCAAATCCAGAAAATCAGGAGTGCTCTTTGGACTATTCCTGCTCAAACCCCAAACTCCTAAACGCTACGCCCCAGTAACCCCAGTACAAATGGGTCATACTTCATATATCTTAAATATCCTGGCACAGTGGCTGCAGAAATAAATTTGTCTTGGGTCTCCTCTGAAGTGATTATGCTGGAAAAGACCTCTGCAAAGACAAACCCTGGAGTCTTCGGGCAGCTGGTGTTATTTGGCTGTGTTTCAGACATGGTCATGAGGAGTGGAGATCCTCCCTGATAGAAGCATTATCAGGGGACTGAAGATAATGTAAGTAAGTAATGTAATGTAAGTAAGGAGTCTGAGTTACATCACTTCATGCAGTGTAAATTTAGATCTGAGAAATAGAAGTGCTTTCTGCAACATGAAGGGGAAAAGGTGAGTCTACTATTCCTGTTGACTTCAAAAGAAACTGAGCTTCATTCACCAACCTTGAATTAGGCCCATAAATATAAAATGAAATATGCTTAAGGAGGACAAAGTGAACCAAAAAGATTAAAGGATTAACACTCACAGTTGCAAAACCCACAAAGGCATCAAAAGACACTCTCAGTGTTCCATCCCTGGCAGTAACAGTAGTAGATGCTGTGGAAATGAATAAGAAAAGAAAGAAAGTACAGCTTCCTCTTTCATTCAGAATATTTCTGAGGACCAGTAGGCCAGGGGCTTCCTGAGACAGAAGCTGCAACAATGTCTTTGGTTTTGAAGCCGTATATACTTTTGGCATCTGCAACATGTAGTGGCAATGAATTCTGTACATTATTCTGTATGCTGTATCATACAAAATAGCTATGCAGTCTTTGGAAAGGAATGTTCTGTTTTGCTTTTGAGTCTTCTCCCTGGTGTTGCATTGGGAGCCTGTTAGTTCTTCTGTGTTATTAGAAATAGTAAACAGCTTTTGTCTACTTGTACTATTGGCATCTCTGAATATTTTATATATCCGCTGACTTTGTCTGCCTTTGTTTTTCTGCTTTTTTTTTTTTTTTTCCTTCATACTGCAGAATCCAAGAGTATTCAATCCCATCCCATATGGAGGTAATTCTGGATTTCTGATCACATCCTTATCTGTACTTGTTCTGCTACATAATTATTCAGAATGAGTGGCCAACATTGTGGTCAATGCCAAAGATACAAGTTCTTTGTTGTTTTAAGCATAATGCAGAAGTGTAATGCTTGCTGTTTTGTTCTCTATTCTTTTCCAAATAATTCGTTATGTCCTACTTGTCTTTTTGCCTCTTACTGAGCACTGATCTGATGTTTCCAGAGAATGATCCACAAAGACTCTAGGATTACTTTTCTATATTGAAATAGCTAATTGATATATACACCACTGTATATATGTATAAGTAGAGTCATAATCCTCCTCATGTTGCATTATTTTGTATTTTTCAAGACTGAATTTTGTCTGCCATTTTAATTCTTCCTCACTTGGTATTGCTAACACCTTCTCCACATCCCCAGCCAACTACAGGTTTGAGATCCTGTGTAGTACCATGATACTACTAAACATTTTAATTTGAGTTATGAAGATATTCAAAGGTTTTCTACAGGAATCAGTCAGGATGGAAGGAAACGGTCTGTATAATGTGGTAAAAAGTAGACATGTTGAAAACACTAACAGGTAGTTATGGTAAATGCCTCCCACGAATCTACAATGTTACCATTTGCAAGTGTCTATTCATATTATGTTTGCCTTACTCAGCGTTTCTGAGGCTCTCAGAGGTGATTTTCCAGTTCCTCCTACTGGTTAGGTTTATATATTGTTGTAGGATTCCTCCTAGAAAAAAAAATCACACAGTGAGGAAAAAAATAATAATAATAAAAGCATTTCTTGCTTCCATAGGTGCTGTTTCTTTCCCTGGAACAAAGAAATAATACTCCATGGAAGAACCAGAAGTCAATACCAGAATTTACCACCAAGTAGGGGTGAATTTGCCAGGAAACAAGATGAATCTGATTGACTAGTGAAAAGACCATCGTGGACAGGAATAATCACTATGAAATTTGGATAGCAAAAATGTTTCATAGGCACCTTAAAAAAATTTCTGGTTATACTGTCTGCCCTTCCATAGTGTTGAAACTGAACTATGACTCGTATCAAAGGTATAGGGTTCATAGGTGCACACACTGAGGTTCCCATAGAATATATTGCATAAATAGTTGTGTCTTACATCATGCACTAGTGCTTCTAGAAATATATTAGGATCCACCACTCTTCTCAGAGGGAACAGCAAGGTGCAAGGATGGAGAGGGAAGGAAGCATGTAGCTATACTGTGAATAACAGTGGAGGCTTGCCCAGTCCCAGCTCAGAGTTTGAAAAGCCATATACTTAAATAAGATTCAATAAAAAGATATGTACTATTTGAAAGAGACTGGAGCAGAGATGGGTACCTAAGGGCATCAGAGGCAGAATTTTTAAAGAGAAATGTATGGGCATAGTAACAGGAAAATATTGTGTTAGGCATTCTAATGTATCACTGTTTTTGTACATCTACTGTAACATTTCAGCTGGTTGAGGGTTTCTCATATATAGCTGACACCACATATTCAGAAATTGTGTGGTACTTGAATATCTGAAATCATTTCAAGTGCTGTGAATTGTTTGTTTCTCTTCTTTTACTCAGCTTCTGTATATTCTTGAATCTATGTGATTATTTCATGCTCAAAACTCTGCCCTAAATACATGTACAAAGTACAGCCTCATTGATCTCTAAATGCTAGAAGATCTTGGTTATACTCTTTTGTTCCAGGAGTGAGAGAAACTATCAGTTCTCTACACAAAATATTTAGAAGTGAAGAATTTTTACTACTTCCCTGTTTTGTTTTCCTTTAACTTCCTAACTCCTACACTCCAGTGACTCAAGAACTTTTCTGTTGATGATACCTACCAAGGGTTGTGGAACTGTAGATATGAAGGGTAATGTCAGTAAAGACTTTCTGAGTTGTGATGGAAGTAGGACAGGGAAACTGTATGCAACCTTGCAGCTACCTAGCCATGCATACCAGGGAGAACAGATATACGAAGTTATATAGGGTGGTAGTCAGTATTTCAGATCGGTGGAACAGATATGGCTACTCAGGTAAGACTGCAGCCTGAACTTTAGTGACCATTAGAAGACCAGGGCTGCTTGCCTTGGTCTGCATCAATCACCATCTTTGCCTTTCCTGGTTTATGTCAGTTCTTCCTGCTTAGGTGTAAGCTGGCAATTAGCAACCTTCATCCTAGATAGCTGAAGTTGTACTCTACACTGGTATAGCTACAAGCTGTAAGGGAAACCACGGCTCTTGCAAACTGTTACTCCAAATGAATGACACACGGTACTAGGCTATAAACAGACATAAAAGACCTTCACTTGGGCTATCTTTATGTGAAATTTGCAATATTCAGTAATTTTAAGTCTCTTTTCCTTGTCTTCTAACTCCTCCCTCTCCTTACTGTCTACACAAGCTTATTTCATGTCCCACACTACAGAAGTCTAGCACCTTTCTTCCCTATCACATGATGACTGAGGGACTCCCTGGGAGCTCTAAGGCCATTCTGGATTTGGCCATGCTGGAGCCAGTGAAAAAATTTTACTTGTGGCCACCCCAATTCAACTCGCAAAAATTAAAAGAATGTCCCTGGATCTTCTTTGCCTACAATTTTCTTTCCCAGAACTTCTTGTCTGACAGCCATCTAAAGTCCTTGCTTAAAGCACAGGGAAAAACTCCTAACCTGGAAACTCAGTCCATACTACAATATAACCTTAAGGAAAAAAAAAATCAAAGACCAGAATTTGGAGAGTTAGAAATTCTGTTACAGTGCTTGCTTGCTCATAAAGGCTCAAACACACAAGTGAATTGTGTAAACATTTATAACGCTTCTTTCTGGAAATAAATGCTCATCAAGTATTTTCAGCAAAGGCAAATATTTTCTGTATTCCTGCTTCATGTTTCACAGCACAAGTTAATGAGTCAGCTGGCACTTTGATGTTCAATGTTTTAGGCTTCACTGTAGTTCAGAATCTCAGTCCCTGGTCACTGCTAAGCCATTACCCATCATATCTGAGAAGTCATGGCAGTCCAGTGAAGTTCCCACTGACTGGAAGAGGGGAAACATCGCCCCCATTTTTAAAAAGGAAAAAGGGAAGACCCGGGGAACTACAGGACAGTCAGTCTCACCTCTGTGCCCAGCAAGATCATGGAGCAGATCCTCCTGGAAACTATGCTAAGGCACGTGGGCAATAAGAAGGTGATTGGTGACAGCTAACATGGCTTCACTAAGGGCAGATCATGCCTGACAAATCTGGTGGCCTTCTACCATGGGGTTACTGCATTGGTAGATAGGGGAAGAGCAACTGACATCATCTACCTAGACTTGTGCAAAGCATTTGACACTGTCCTGTATGGCATCCTTGTCTCTCAATTGGAGAGACATGAATTTGAAGGATACACCACTCGGTGGGTAAGGAATTGGCTGGATGGTCGCACTCAAAGAGTTGTGTTCAATGGCTCAATGTCCAAGTGGAGATCAATGATGAGTGGTGATCCTCATGGGTCAGTACTGGGGCCGGCACTGTTTTTGTTGGTGGTGACATGGACAGTGGGATTGAGTGCACCCTCACCATGTTTGCTGATGAAACCCAGCGGGGTGATGCAGTCAACACACTGGAGGGAAGGGATGCCATCCAGAGGAACCTGAACAGGCTTGAGAGGTTGGCCTGTGCGAACCTCATGAAGTTCAACAAGGCCAAGGGCAAGGTCCTGCCCCTGGGTCAGGGCAATCCCAAGCACAAATACAGGCTGGGCAGAGAATGGATTGAGAGCAGCCCTGAGGAGAAGGACCTGGGTGTGTTGGTTGATGAGAAGCTCAACATGAGCTGGCCATGTGTGCTTGCAGCCCAGAAAGACAACTGCATCCAGGGCTGCAACAAAAGAAGCATGGCCAGAAGATCAAGGGTGGGGATTCTCCCCCTCTACTCTGTGCTGGTGAGACTCCACCTAGAGCACTGTGTTCAGCTCTGGGGCCCCCAGCATAAGAAGGACATGGGCCTTTTGGATTGAGTCCAGAGGAGGGCCGCAAGGATGACCAAAGGGCTGGAACAGCTCTCCTGTGAAGACAGGCTGAGAGAGCTGGGGATGTTCAGCCTGAAGAAGAGAAGGCTCCAGGGAGACCTAACAGTGGCCTTCCAGTACCTAAACAGGGCCTACAGGAAAGCTAGGGAGGGACTCTTTGTCAGGGAGTGTAGTGATAGGACAAGGAGTAATGTCTTTAAACTAAAAAAGAGTGGATTTAGATGAGATATTAGGAAGAAATTCTTTCCTATGAGGGTGGTCAGGCAGTAGAACTGGTTGCCCAGAGAAGTTGTGGATGCCCTATCGCTGGAAGGGTTTAAGGCCAGGTTGGATGGGGATTTGGGCAACCTGGTCTAGTGGAAGGCGTCCCTGCCCATGGCAGTGAGGTTGGAATTAGATGATCTTTAAGGTTCCTTCCAACCCAAACCATTCTATGATTCTATGATTCTATGATTCTATGATTCTATGATTCTATGATTCTATGATTCTATGATTCTATGATTCTATGATTCTATGATTCTATGATTCTATGATTCTATGATTCTATGATTCTATGATTCTATGATTCTATGATTCTATGATTCTATGATTCTATGATTTATGTCATTTTGTGAATTTATCAGAGGAAAGGTCTCATGAGACCTGTACATGGGCTTTCTCCACACACTCCCCACACCCAGTGTATTTTAGAGCGTCTCCACTTCAGCTGCTGTAGCACAGTAAAGTGTAAGAGCACCTGAGCTAACTTAAATCAGGGAAATCGGTCCTAGGTACAACATGGGCTCAGCTACCATACTGAGGAGCAAATGCTGAGCTATATCAGGGCTGGAGGAGTGCTGCTGATACCTTTCCCAGCTCCCTCCCAACTAGTTTGGATACAGCAGCAATCTACCAGTCATGCCTTTATCTGCAGTACAGGCAGACTCTCCTCTGCACTGTCCTAAAATGAATTAACTTCTTCTGGGACACTGAGGGATGACAACAACAGGGAGTCGTAGACAGTCCCATTCTTCTTCAGCTATTTCTGATGCTAAATGAGCAGTGCTGCAATGTTATGAAAACAATATTATCTTCTAGAGACATTGGCTCCTGTCTTTCTTGCTCTCTTAAATTCCTCTTAAAGGTTTTTACCAATAGATTTTACAGGCCTGTCCTGCTCAGTCCTTTTTATACATTTATATCTCTTGTACACAAATGCTTTGATCTAAAGTTATGGTCTTTGTGATACTGAACTCATTTTGCCACACAAGACAGACTCCTCAGGTTTACTTTTACTGTGTCAGCAGAACTTACTCTCACTGTTCCACCAGAACACAGCTGGACCATTCTTCCCTATTGTCCTCAAGGAAAGCACTCTGAAATTTAAGTCCTTTTAATGTCAAAAATGGATTTTTGGGAATCATAGTGAAAATTTACATTCAGAAATTCTACTTCCATTGCTTCATGAATGTTACAATTTGAGAGGCTTTAGTATCCACCCTTAGCAATTGCCACTTCTTATCTGAAATATTTTTGTGATGCATCTGGTATGTGACTGGAAAAAAAGTACATCTGTGGACTATATATAGTATATCTGTGGACTATTATAATATATAATATCATATAATATATATATAATATAGTAATAATATAATTTTATATAATTATATAAAATATAAATTTTATAAAATATATAATAACCATGTGTGTGTGTGTATATATATATATATATATGTATGTATTTTTTTTTCAGATGTTTCTTCTTTTTCTCCAGAGGCAAAACAGGCAGTTAGAGAAAATCAAGTTTCATCTCCAGCCCTGAGTATATACTTGGGGAGATAACCTAACCACAGAACCTTCCAAAAAACAGTTGTATGAATTCCAAGTGAATCATATTATTTCTGTTGTGAAGATGGGCCCGTTTTTATTTTCAATACTTTGTTGTATACTGAATCAAGATTACTAACTTTTGTCTACCTGTGTAGTAATGAGTACTGTTGTCTGAGATGATAGAAAATACTTGAGGGAATCTTCAGATTAAATGCTGAGTGTTACACTGCATGAAATGAAAAGAGAAAGGTTCTTTCATTTTAAGAAGTCAATATAAAACATAGATAAGAATCACAATCGGTCTAAATTTCCTTTCCATTTACTAAACTTTTAATGTTTTATCTTCTAATAAAAAAATTAAAGGTATTCTCTGAATGCATTTTTCTTTAAAATGTGAATGGTATTTGTGTCCAGTCTCAAAAGTGAAAGCCAGTGGTGCTTTTAGTTTCTGCAGATTTCCTCTTGGCCTGAGTTCTGTATTTTTGTTTTGTCAAGCTATGTCCCTGTAACTCACAGCTTTTACCCCGAAAGGACTATGGAAAATGGTGTGAAAACAGGTTTGTAGATTAAAAATTTGGCGGCAGCCTTTTGACAGATAAAAATTATTAAAAAGGACTGATGAACTGCACAGTGAGGTTTAGTGGCCAGATCATTCTCAAAACACTAATGAAGTTACAGTCCAGTTAAGTTCATCCCTTTTGTTTCCACCTGAATGGCTGGAGCACAGAATCAGAGTAGCTCTACATGTAATTTTTTTTTTTAGAAAATGGGCCTCAACTGTAGATTGTACTTTTACTCTCTGGTGTGTCTTTGGGGTTGTTCTTGTATTCTTAGTGGCAGTCCAAACCAGTTTTCGCAGAACTCCAGTCCATTACTTATAACCATAGGTGCTGAAAGCTGTTTAGACTAGAATGTAAAAAACAAACAAACAAACAAAAAAAACCACTTTGTTTTAAAGACTTCACTGTTGTACATGCAGGAGATTAGGAGATTAGGGGAGGAGAGAATGCTGACGTGGAAAAGAGAACATGGAAAACAAGAATTAAACAAATATTTGATCCCATAAAAGTTTAAACCAGCATAACTAATATTTAGGGGAATATTTACATGTTAGGAAAAAAATAGCAAAAACTCAAAAGGCATTTATTTAAATAACCATCCTTTCAAGAGGTTAGATCAGCATATGCTGACAAGAGGCTTGTGTTGTGGTTTTTGTAGTACTCTTAGCCTAATTAACAAATGCGTTACTGGCACAAGCAAGCCTGGAACAATTGCCAGTCAGAACATTCAGAGTGAAGCCACCAGGGAACACTGGATAGCAATAAAAAGCCATTGCTGCTTATTTTTAATTCTTTGGAGGGCCAATTCAAACAGCAAATGTAATTACAATTCTGTAAATAGAACACCCAAAAGCACTCCTTCTGGCATTAGTATGCATATCTTTGATATTTGTTTAACAAATGATCAAGTAGCCCTTTTCCTATGTTGCTTCTTATTTAAGGGTCTTGCAAATTTGAAAAGCAGTGTTGAAAATGCCAGATAGCTGTGTAGGTTTTCGATTTTAAATGCGTTGAAAAATCATTGATTTGGCTATTGAAAGAACCTGAATGTTACCTTCTACTTCAGGTACAATATGCAGAAGAGGTAGGTTTGCAAATGCCTTTTGTGTCAGTACTACTTTATCTGAAGATAAGAGGCTGATTATGTTGGAGCATGATAATGCCAAAATTATTTCAAAGGGAAATGATAACACTTGGATATCTAAATGCTAAACTAAATCATCTCTGTTCCTTCTCTACTTTCACTTACTGCAAAAAACAAGAGTCAAAATAGACAGAAAACTTTGCAGTCCCTCAGAGGTGGCATACTTTCCCATTACCTGACATAAAGAGCATCTCAGCAGGGTGTTATCCTACTTTGTAGTATTTTGTGCAGCAGGCAGGCTTGCTGTTGTAGGGTAATTCAGAGAAAGAGTGAAAATGGCTAAGGCACAGCAAGATGTGATCATAAATTAATAATGTTCAATGGACTGTGACTGAGAGAGCTGCTATTGGTGTTTCAGGTCAGGATAATCCCTAGACTCGGTTTACTTTCAAAAATGGCAGCCATATATTTCATGTGCAAGTGGAAAAACACTAAAGTCTTGGGGGAAATAGAAAGTTCTTAGACAGATGAAGGCAAGTACTGGAGAGAGAAAAAAGGATAATAATGAGGCCCAAGGATGGTAAACTGTCCTGCCATCTGTATGTGTGTACTTGATAACACAGTGACATTAACAACACGATTCCTGTAGTGAAGATTAATATCATCATTTTTTTCAAATTCTTGCAAAGGTATTCCTGTTTTTCTTCTGACTTTGAGACATAATTGACAGCTTTTTTTTTTCTTTTTTTTTCTTTCTTTTTTTTTCTTTTTTTTTTTTTTTTTTTTTTTCCCCACCAACCAAATAGGTGGTTAAAGAGGAGTATCAGCTTTCATTGAGATGAAAAAAAGGAAATATATCTCTCTGCCTACCCCGGTTTCATAGTTTTGATTCATTTAGGAGACAGAAACCACCTGTTTGGTTACCAAAATCCACATTTATCAGCTCTTTTAATTTCATTATTTCTGAACAGCAAGTGCTTCTCATCAACTTTGAAAGACACTGATACATTCTCAACACTTAAAACCATATCAAATTATTTATGCAGCAGGCACAAATATTTACTTTGTGCTTCTGGTATTTTTTAAAAAATCAGTCTTACTGCTAGAATGTATTTACATTTCTAAATTTACAATGGAGAGGAAAGCTCTGTAATTTGTCTGTTTCAAGTTAGCTTTAAAAGTAACTGTTCTTCAAAAATGGTGTGGTGGGTCAGAAGGGAGACTGGCTGCTGGTTTATCCTGTCCTAGCTGGTGTGCTTTACCTCTGCTTGTCTTCACAGGAGGAGGAAGGAGTGCTCCTTCATCACAAGAAAGTCTGCTCTGCCAGGGATGCTTTGAGAATGCCACGTGGGACAAGGTGAGAGGGTGACATCACAGGATGCACTGTTCAGTTACTCAGGGAAGCCAGACTCAGAACATTCACTTCCTCAGCCTCTACCCTGTGGCCATACTGTATATGATGGCTCTGTTCAATTATTTTTGTGTGTTGCAAATCAGTATACACCAAAGTGATGCAAGTTAAAAAAACAACCTTTAAAAACAGTATTTATAACTCAAATCATTGCAGAGTGCTGATTTACAGTGTGGCTTCTGAAAGTGTTGTCCAAGCACTGCTGAATGGGCAGTGAACTAGCGTGTGAGAACAACTGCTTGGGAGAAAGAGCCTTTTAATTTGGCTTTGCTGCCAAAGTCAATATATCTTGTACTCATGTCCTGAGACAGACAGCAAACTGGGCGCTTGCAGCATGAAAACCAATAGGGAGGCTTCTGAATGGAACAGGAGTCCTGGCTGCAACAGAGACCAAGCTCACAGCCTGAAGGCTCAAAGGTGACACATGGCAAGAGGCTTCCCTAGGGACTATCAGGGACTGTTTTAGTTGAAGAAGCCAACAAAATGACTGGAGGGAAAAGTCAATTCTGCAAAAAGACAGTGCACAGACTTATTTTTCTAAACCTTAACTTCACCTGCATGGCTTTTTCCCAGCAGATCTGAATGTTCCCTGTTGGAGGTATCACCTTGCCCCAATTTGGTTTTCTGATGGGCTAAAGATACGGAGGCCTGTGGTATGCCCATGCAGGAGGAGCAGGAGGCAAATTGCACCTCTCAATTCTGATCAGTATGGGAGCTCCATGTAGAGTATTGCAAGAGTTCATGAAGGCTGAATGTAAAGATAACATTTAGTCTGGCACAAAAACAGCTTGACAACATGAGGAAGTTTGTCTTCGTCTCAAGTACGTAGGTGGTGCTAGGGACAAATAGGATTTTTGTGGTGGAATAGCCAATAATTGGACGAACTCAATCCAGGACATGAATTAAAATAACCGGAGCAAGGCAGCACTGAGTTGGTAGAGTAATATTACTTTCAGCCACAAAGCTAACACAGCAAGACACCTGGGTTAAGGCTGAACATGAGAGACAAGCCCCCGGTACCTAGCTCCCATGACCAGTTTTGAAGTTAGGGCAAGTGATGTCAAGATCATCCAACCCCTTATTTAACTTTTGGATCTTGTCTTTAAGCTCTAGTGAAAACTATATATTCCCCAACTTGTCTTGCCTGTTGGGCCGAAGCTTCTCTGTGGTATTATTGTGGTGTCTTCTTACTTTGGACTCATCTCCCCCTTGTGTATCACAGCTGTAAATGGAGGTGATGGCCAGAGACCAGTGGGCCAATCGTGAAAGCTGTCACCCAGTGTGTGAAAGACAGGCAGTCAATTCGGTCTTGAAAGCATTTGAGCCCACATGTTCCAGCTCTCATATAAATGATTTAACTACCCTAAAGGAGATACTCTAGAGGTTTGATTTGTTTATTTTAATATTTCCCATCTGTTCCATTTTGCATAAAGTAATAAATCCTTATGGGGTGTAATTCTACAGAACAGTGGTTACAGCAGATAATGTAGTTCTAGTTCCTGCTTCAATGACTGACATATAATACTTTCATTGATTGGTGGATGTGTAACAACCAAGTACCTCCACTCTACTCATTCACTCAAATTTTGCTATTTATGTCAGGATCTTACATCATGCAGAGGTTTGTTTAGGTCTGACCACAGCACAAAGTAAAATAAGAATGCAGCAATGGGGTTTGTAAGTGCTAGAACAAGATTTTGTAAGAATATAAAGTAAAACACTGAAAATTTGGTAATAAAGGCATACAGGAATGAAGGGTGGGTACAAAAGAGTAAGAAACCAGAGGAGACATGAAGAAATCTCTTTCTTTGTCCATCATATCTTGCCAAGACATCTCCTCTTCTTACTGTCTGGTCTGATTCTAGTAGAATTTCAATGGAGTTCTAAATTGCAACTGATTCTGTGAGGTTTCCTTTAGTCCTTATGAAAGGTCTTCCCTGCTCTTCCATCACTTCTAAGGTCCAAGTATGAATCAGGTGCTTCTTCTCTCTCTATGTCACCATTAAACTCTTAAAAATTCTTTTCCTTACTTGCAATTTCAGAAGTTTCCTTTTACCCAGAATGCTGCAAATAGGTAACTTTTCTTCTGCACAGCAGAAGTAAGTTCTGCCTTTCAAAGTTGCTGAAGGGAACATCCAGTGTACTGCAGACAAATAATCAGCTGCCCTGTCTTATTACTGTGTTTTGCTTGTTTGTTTTTAGCAGCACTAGGAGTGTTAGTTGCTCCTGGAGTTCCTGCTTCTGTTTCCAATGTCCCAGCTGCATGCTCTGAGACCATGGAGTCCACCACAAACTGCAAATGCCAGCTGAGAAACAGCTGGATCTAAGCTTGGTGCTACCTCCTTCACAGCCAGGCTGTTGGGATACATTTGGAAGCTCAGTCATGCTCAGATGTTCCATGTGATCCTGTGTTTTAATTTTACAGGACTCAAATTTTCAAGCAATTTTTGAAGTTTTCTTTTAGAACTTTTTTCTTTCTCTCTAGCAGATGCATATTAAAAGTTTTCTCTAATTTGCAAGTCTTGCCACTTTAAGAAAAAAATATCCAGAATTCCAACCAGGGATTTCTCTAGAAACTAGAGATCCTGAAAAGCAAGACAAAGCTTAGCTTTTAGCTTCTTTGTTAACATTTGATGTCTGAACATGAAAAGGTATGATTTTCATTATTTCTGATAAAATCAAGTCTAGAATAACTATATGTTATAAAGATGAAGTATAAAGCCTTGATAAATATTCAGATAAACAGTCAACTTCATGTGAAAGATGTTATCTGAGAAATAATATGCAGTGTTCAAAGCTGATTGTGCATTTAATTTATCAAAATATGAGTAGGAGTAAATAAAAGAACATGTACATCAAGACAGAATTCTTCTCAGTTTCAGTAATTCCACTAGTTATTTAATACAAAAGCACATAGCTATATTTTTAGATGTTTGTGAACAATCCCGTAGTTCCACAGCACAGTATTTTATGCTGACCTTTTACATTTTTCTTCTCTGAGGAGAAATGTGACAAGTATGTGATATCAGGTAATAAACCTGTTTTTACAGAACAGCAGCCTAATATGCAGATATGACACTTGACACTTTTGCTCAGAATAAACTCTAAGCTTTTCTTTACGTGGGCTTTGTGAAAGATCTCTTTCTTTCAGAAATTATTCTATTAGTTTAGAACTTGGGTTCCTGGGATGATATACACACTAGTGAAAATAAACTGTTTCACATGCAGCTCTTTGGGTTTCCAAGGAAGCACAGAAAAACTTTGGAACAAGTCTACATGTCTTCCTTTTGGAAGTAGATCAGAATATGACAGCCTGCTACACTTCATTTTCAGCCTTTCCAAAATAAAAAGTTAAACCATAGTCAGCAGGAAAACAAACAAACAAACAAACAAAAAAACCCACATAATTTCTTATTCCAAAGACTGTGTTCCTGACTTCATTGTGGACATGTTTGTGTCGATGTTCTATTGAACATTTTTCCCCTGGGAAACATTGAATACTTCAGCTATGTACAGATATCGAAAATATCTAAGTATACTTAGGTTGATGGGTCCAGAAAAATTGAATCTATGCTATTTTTTCTTATTTTTTCCTAATTTCACGTTTGGAGTTGTATACAAATATACTTTTTGAGAAGCAGAAAGATTAATTTTCTTTCACAGAGAATACAACGTATGCATCTGGAGAAAGGGGAAAAACACTCAGGGAAAAGGTGCATCCCATGTTGGAGGGATGCCACACCAACAGAAATGGATTTAAGCAGCATGCTGACTGAATTTAGCTGTGTATAGCCACAAGTGCTTTGGGTTTGGGAACGGCTGTCTGTATTCATTCGTGAGGATATTTGCCACAGGAAAAGGTAATCATGTAACAGAGTTGTTCTGCTTGCACAGAAGTTCTTCCCATGTAAAACTGTTCTTCCCAGCTGTGGTTCCACAATACTCAATTGTGGGGTAGGATTTACTGAAAAAAGTCAGGAAATTTACCTGTATGGTATTACTGGTGGAACATTGACAAGGGGCCAGGGGCTGGCCCTGGCCATGGCATCCTCCCAGGGCTGCCCAGCTACCTCTGCCCCTTGCAGCAGGGATGGGGCCACCCGTGGCCATGCAGGGGCTGAGCTGGTCCTGAGCCCCAGCAGCCAGACCCCAGAGGGGTGCACTCAGGGCCCTGGCACCCACCTCAGGGAATAGTGCCCATTACAGTGGACATGGCTGGAAGGAGGTACCCACTTACAATGCTAACACCAGAGGGGAGGACTTTTGTGGCCAAGGGTGCTAATCACTTCCAGGCAATCCTCCAGGAGAGCTGCGTATTAGCTTGTGGCAGAGGTGCTCATTGCACAAACTGCAGGAAACTGATGCTATTGATTTGTCACTTTTCTGGCTGGAGTAGCCATGGGTTTGGCAAGGAGGAACATAAACAGAGGGCTGCCAATTGCCAGAAACCAGCCTCCTCTCTTTGCCTTTCCTTCAGGAACATCTCATTGTCCCCCATTAAGAAGGATGCTATCCATACTGCTGTCACTGGAGATAACAAATATTTGTGAAAATTTACCAGCTTAATTTAATCAGACATGTATAACTTCTGTGGAAAAGACAGACTTTATTTATTTATTTTTTTTTTGAGTGACTCAGTGACTCCCTCATGTGCTTTGGGACATCCTTAACGTGTGTCACAGTAAGTGATCTGATTTTCAAAACACTCAGCATATCCGCAGGTTAATGACCAAGACTATCTTTGAATTACTTGTTGTGTTGCAGAAGGCAAAATACTTTTTTCCTCTGTGTTTTCTGTTTAAAACAATAAAAAACAGAAGTTGGCTCTGCAAGAGTTGCTAGATTGTTTCAAGAGTAATGATTTTCAATCACATTTTTTTTTTTTCTGTTTTCTGAATGTTTGGGGTTTTGAGCTTTTTTAAAGTTTCCTTTCCATCATATTTTTTTCTTTCTTCTTCTTCTTCTTCTTTTTTTTTTTTTTTTTTTACACAAAAGCTGTGATTTGTCTCATCATCTCATAACTAGAATACACTGGTATCCCCTATAGTATCCTATAACTATAGTATAACTGTAGGATATTAAATATCATGGGATATAGGAAAAAATCACAAGAACTAAAAAAATCCCTGCAGGTGTTCAAGGCCAGGCTGGATGGGGCCCTGGGCAACCTGATCTAGTGGGTGACATCCCTGCCTACAGCAGGGGTGTTGGAACCAGATGATCTCTAAGGTCCCTTCCAACCCAAGCTATTTTATGATTCTATGAACTCATAAACCTGAGACTTTCTTTTTCCTCTGGTCTGTGTTGAACACCCAAAAGCTCACTCTCACAAACTGATTTGCAGAGGGTTTGGAAAGACTCAAAATTCATATAGAGAGACATCTTTTTTCTCTTCTACATTTTCTTCCATGTTTCTCTAAGAATTCTGCACAAGTATCTGATAAGAAATAGATCTCTTTTGCTACACTGAAATAAAATATTAAAGTACAACCTCCCAGAAAAATAAGTGTATAAAAAACTGCTGCTTGAAACATCTGACTCTATTGTGCTCTGAAGCACAAAATTATATATAATGATGAAAAGTGAATAAACACTATTGATAGCAGAGTATGGAGTCAGTATGCCCAGTGGTGGTAACCTCACAAGTGACATGGAGCAGGTAAAAAGGGAAACGTTCACTATACCCTATTGAAGACTTGAAGGGCATCAAACTAAATGAGCAGGTATTTGGTTTAAAACAGACAAGATAAGGTATTTTGTTTGTAATATGTAGTTAAATGTGGAACAGATTGCCATAGGACACTACTGATGCTATTCACACATGAAATCAAGAAGCAGGTAGACAAACCCATGGTAGAAAAATCCATCAAGACTAATCATATATAAGATTCCTCCTCCTAGGTTAGGAAATCTTTGACCTCCAGATCTCAAGACCACTGGAAGCTCATAGCTTCATGATCTCTAGAGGTTAGAGACCCCCTGTTTCCCCAAAAGGTGGAGAGTGGGAAGGAATACCAGAAGATTCTTCTTTTATTTTGGACTTTTAGTCTTACAGAGGCATCCACAGTTGGATTTTGTTGGAGATGGCTGGGCTGAATGTATCTTCCAAGTGACCTAATGTAGACATTTTAATGATCTTAACATCATGTTTATCAAAGATTTCATTATCTATCCTAGGTCAAAGAAGCACAACTTGGATTGACTCTTCTTTCTGCTTTTTCAAGTCCAGATTGTGGTGTCATCCCAATTTTTCTTACTCAGCTTTTCAAAACAAATGGTTTCTTGTGTCCAGCCCTCCTGACATTTCCTCTCTGTCATAGACTAGCAGGGGACTCCCAGTCTGTGCAGAGACAAAGTCATCCTTAACAAATATTTTGTTGCTTCTCACACGTCAAGCTTATAGCAACTTCTGTTCTGTTGTTGCCAGATAACATTTAGATGATATGAAAGGAGCAAAGTGGGGAGACAAACACACAAATAAGCTTGTGGAGCATGAGAAATCTCACTTATCTCTCTCCCACCATAGAAACAAGAAAACAAAAAGATGCAGAGGAGAGGATGGCATTTGGAACAACTCTTAAATTGTGGATTCTGGAGTTATGATTTCCTTTGATTTCCTTTATCTGTGTGCATGTACATTAAAAAGAAATGAGAAATCCTCTATTAAAGAAGTGAGAAATCCTCTATTCAAGGTGCAAAAATAAAATTTCATATAGGATATTACTACTTGGAGTGGCAGAATGGAAGCAGTAGGGAGGAAAATGGGAAGGGGAAAAAAAAGGAGTACATGGTAAAATTATACGGAGTTTATTTTTGTCTAACACCTATTAATCTGCTGGGACTTCACATGCTGATCCCCTAGGGCATAACATCATAGTTATGCTGCTACTGGTACCAAGGCCAGCTAGCAAAAATGAAAGAAAACCTAAACCATAGATCAGTCTCACAGCTACAGTACTTGGATAAACACAAAGAAAATGAAGGGTTGGAAGTGGTTTTTCTTGTACGTACTGGTTAAATTGATTTATATCTGTCTGCCACTGAAACTCTGTTTTAAAAACTAATGATTGCGGCTTCACGTAGAATAGTTGATATTCTGACCCATATCTTAAGAGCCTCCTTCAGTCCTTAGCAAACAGAAATAAAAATGACCCCAGGAGCTAGCAGCCTCCACTGAGGTGCTGAATCAATGACATCTTCTTTGTCCAATTCTCTTTTTTAAAGAAAAGCATTTGAGCTATTTTTTTCTTTTTCTTTTTCTTTTTTTTTTTTTTTTTTTTAAATAATGCTTGAGGGCAAACTGTTCTACCCCTTCCCTTTTTGAATGTTGCTGATGTACCAGGTTCTTTCCAAACTCCAATAACAGGCCACTACAACATAACTGGCTGGGCTTGGCTGCCAATCTATAATGTTCTTGGCCATGATTAATCTGATAAATAATAAATATATCAATCTAGTCTTTTAGACAAGGACAAATTCTTACCAGCGGGGAGGCACGAGGCCTCTTTTACAGCTGCCTGTAGTGCTGGAATTAATTATTTAATGCTTAATTCTTCAGGAAATGAGAAAGTTTTGATTAATGTTGTCCAGTGTCATTTCTTGCTTGTTTGATATGTGTCAGATAATTTTTTGTCGGCAGTTGCTCTAAAGAAGCCAGAGGCTACTGTCACTGGGATCAGACACTGAATTTCTAGAGATTAATTGAAGTGAAAATTTAGAGAAATGCACCATAAGTGCTTGCCCAAGATAACCTTTTGCAGGCTAAATTTAGCTTCCTTTGGTAATGCTAGCCTCCTATTGCTCTGGTGTAAAATATTTATTTTTAATGCTGTGAGAAATGCTGTTTTGTTTCCTGGGATTTTGTTTCCTTTTTTTTTT
>VXAA01002510.1:525118-558016 GCA_013399115.1 Anseranas semipalmata | reverse complement strand
GTGGGGGGAGCCCCATGGCAGCGGGAGAGGGTGGGGACGGAGAAGGGGCCGCAGCACTGTGTCTCCCTTGGTTTTCCTCGTCCCTCTGAGCACCCTCCAGGCTGTCGCAGGTCCCAGGGAGGGGTCTCGGTCTCCTTTCACTTCCTGCCGAAGGAAGAGGTGTTCACAGCCTCTCCGTGCAGCACAGGCCCTCAGCAAGAAGGTGTCAGCATCAGTGTCCACAGCATCAAGATAGCAGCCATCTGTGCTCTTGCACGGCCCATGTCGCGCTGCAGCATTGACAGCGGGAGCAGAGGTGCTCTGATCTGGGGGAAGAATGCATTGCTCGAATTCAGTGGAGGTTCATTTTGTACCTTGTGTCTTCCACAGGATTTGTCCTTGGAGGAGCATTTGGTGTCTTCACAGCTGGCATTGACACCAACGTTGGGTTTGATCCCAAGGATCCATATCGCACACCAACCGCAAAAGAGGTGCTCAAGGATATGGGGCAGCGAGGCATATCCTATGCAAAGAACTTCGCCATTGTAGGTGCCATGTTCTCCTGCACCGAGTGTGTGGTAGAATCGGTGAGTAATGACTCCTTAAGCATTATGAAATGTTTTATTGTATACTCAGTAATCTCCTTTAATGGATCCAAATAAATATGCATATCCCCCTTGTAATGGGGTGAGGGACTAGGCTAGTTTGGTTTTGCTTCTTAGTCATTGAAGCTTTTCAGCTTTGAGACCTGTCTTCAGAACTGCAGTTCTCTGATGGAATAAGCAGAACTGCATGCAGTAGTGAAGTCCTTTCCAGTTCAAGTCCTGAATTTTGGCAAGTATGGGCATTACTTTTTGAAACCCTAGCTACAAGTAACCTGTTGTTACTTTAAAACATGGAACTGCAAGTTGCAAACTTGCAACGTGGTCATTTGAGCCTGTAAAAATTGCATATGCAGAAAGGGATCCTTTGATGAAAGTTCTTAAGTAACAGGCCTATTTTCATCTTGCCTCTACAGCAAGAAATGAACTTGTGCTGCTCAGTGGTAAATCTACCATCCATTTTCTTAAATAGGAAAATTAGCCTGTTATGAATTTCAGTACTGTCTTTTAATTGAAAGACACAATTATTCCTTAACTCGTGTAGAATAAAAGTGTATCTGCTTGCACAATAAAGCAGAACAAGCAGTTCTCTGCATTGGTGAAAAACTAGTATGCTTTGCCTATGGAAATAGTACATCTTTGTCAGCAGGGTGCTGTGGCTCTCCCCTGTGCTGAGAACCAGGCTGCATGGCCATGCTGTGTTGCACTCAGGTGACCGTAATACCTTTAAAATCTCTGAGCTGGTGCCAGTGCACAGTGCTGCCTTCGGGGGGCTGTATCGGCTCACCTGAGAGTCTTTGTCGTAGCACTGCATTGCACCATATGGATTTGTCTTACCTCTCCTGGTGACCTGCTCCTTCCCCTCCTCCTGGCCCTGCAAGGCGTACATTTTAAAGTGCAGGGGGGCCATCTGCTGAGAACAGAGGGAAAAACACCCTCATTCAAGATAGGGCTGGAAGGTCATTTAATCTCTCTCGGTATTAGTACAGGTACTGAGGTTTTATTCCATATTTAGTTGTTGACTCTGCTTTTTAATTCCACAGTATCGTGGGAAGTCAGACTGGAAGAATAGCGTTATTAGTGGCTGCATCACAGGAGGAGCAATCGGCTTCAGAGGTTGGTAGTGCCTGCTATGAGCTATTTCTGTGATAAGACTGTAATTTGGTTAGGTAGCACGCAGTATTTTTAAGGCAACACACACTACAAATCTCTTTGCATGGGGTTATGGTTATGTCAGCATGAGCGTGTACTCCAAACTGACAGAACTGCCATCTCTCTTGCTTTTCTGTCAGCTTGAAAGATATGTGTGGGTAGGGAAGGCTGGTTGTACAGGACAGCGAGATTAGAGAAAAATGAACAGAAGTGAGTAGAAAGAAAATCAGGAAATGGTGTTAGCTATTCACATGCTTCTGTAGTGTCATCAGGAGGGATCCAAAAATATGTGCTGAGCAACTCACTGAAGTTACAGGTCTTGTGTTAACAGAGTTGTACTTTATATATACTATTTCACTGGCAGGAACTCTGTTAACTTGCACAGCATGTACAATGCTTCCTTTGTTGTCTCCTTTATCAAATCAAACAGGCAATTCTCTTTATTGCTCCTGTACAAGAGCAGGAGCACTGGGATTTTAGTCCAGCAGGCACTAGTGGGGACTTTTTGGGGACGTATTGAGTGCTAAGAACATCTGGAGAAGAGTCCCAAGTAGGAAGAGAGCTGCGCTGCTCATCAAAAATATCAAACTTCTCTCACCTATCCTTAAGAAAAGAACGAAGGAAAAAAAAAAAAACATGCTCTCAAAAGAGCTTCTAATTGAGCATTGAGCTTGTTAAGTTGTGTCTGTCCTGGACCTAATCCTGTTAGAGCTTTCAAAGTAGCAGCTGCTTTTCTCTTGTCCAACAGCAAAGCCACTTGCAGTGCTCAGATCAGAGCACACTGAAATCAGCAGTGGCCACTGGTGTTTTCTCTCCTAGCCCTTGTAGGGATACTTAGGAACACAGCACCCAGTCACTGGCTCATGCTAGTCCAGATGTGGGAGTTTAAGAACAGTGTGTGCCAGGTTTCCCCCTTCACCTTGGGCAGTGGCAGCGTTCCCTGGTAGAGGACCGCCAGGTTCCTGCAGGTATAAGCTTTTCAAGCCAGTACTGCATAGGCTAGTTACTGGGAGGAAACATTTCTTTCCGATTTTGTCTCATTCTTTCCCATCCTTTTGCATTGCAGCCGGTTTGAAAGCAGGGGTTATCGGCTGTGGTGGATTTGCCGCTTTCTCTGCAGCAATTGATTACTATCTACGGTAACAGTGGAATCCCTTGGGAGCAAGTTTTCCTCGTGTTCCAGTGCTGCTGCTAAGAGCTTGCATCACGGCAGAAGAACCATCAGGCTTACCTTTCCACTGCTTTGGAGTCCTGATCAGTGCAAGCTGGATGGTGCTGGCTGCTTTTCCTGAATGACTAACAATAATCTGGCTCTGAGCCTTGGCGTGCTGCTTCAGGCAGACTTGCAGGAATATGCGAGGATGGAGCCAGGCGCAGTGAGCAGTATCACCAGTACGGATCAGCTGACTGTCAGTTTCCAGGAAACAAGCCTGGACTCCGAGCTCTCTGGATCCTTTGGGTCTGATTTTGATTAAGTCTGTTGCTAGCATCAGAAGAGGCAGGAGGGCATAAAGAAATGCAGTGGTTTAGGTTGCTATGTATTTGAACATGCTGCAAGTGTTTAGCAGTTACCAGTTTGCAGCTTGCTGTTCTGTTGGGGAGAGGTAAGATCCTGTGGAGAAATAGTTTGTTCCAGGCTTTTCTTAAAATACCAACTGAAGACAAACCACCATCTGTACAACTTGTCTTATTTAAAGTACAGAACGAGGGCCAGATTTCTTTACCATTTCTTAAAGGGAAAAGCAAAAAGGAATCCTTAGCCTTAGAACTGTGTGGTTACTGGCAGATGAACAAAACAGTTTAAGGGTAAAAAAGAGGTTGATGCAGATGTATAATTCTCTGTAGCCACTTGGCTAGCCTGATTTAACCTCACCATGGGAGTACAAATAGTCTTGCTACTGCTTTAACTGCCGCAGGCTCACACCATCAGTTCCAGCAGTTTGATGACTAGGCTTTAAAGCAGAGTTGTGAGACTAAACCACTGTTAGACAGATAACTGGCCATTCACTTAGCACATTGTCTGTTTCCTGTCATGTTCCTGCACCACCTCTGAGCACCCCAGCGTTAAAATGGGGGAAAGTGAAATATCACTTCCGCAGAATGTTGGTACTGAAATCAAAACACCTGCTCATGAGCTTGGGGAGCTGCTCCCTTTTGGATTTGCATTCTTACTAGCTGTCTTGCTTTTCTAACCAAATTCTGTTCTCAGACCTCGGGGGATAATTTTTATACTCAAAATAGTTTAGACTAGGTTTTAGTCTTCCTTGAGCCACTGTGCAAGGGGAAACACCCACCCTTATATTGAGACAGCAGGATTTCAAATTCAGTGTAAACATCTAATGGGGGGTCTCCCACCTACTTCCCCTCCTTTGCATTCACGGTTTGATAACTCAGAACAGTGACAGCACTTGCTTACCTGAAAGAGCAACACTAGCAGGGTAGTTTAGCTGATAAGGTGGTCACTTTGGAGGTGTATCGTCTCCCATGCCCACATGGAAAGAAGTGGGGAGACAGCTCCATGTGATCTATCAGATGAGGTTCCCAGATCGCCTGATCTCCCTTGCTGTGCCTGTTCAGTATCCTCAGGCCAGAAGCTGTGCAAGTCAGCTGAATTTGAAGCTTGAGTAATTCTGGGCTGATTAAACAGGCTGGCTCCAGGCAGTCCAGGTTTTTTCCTCCAGAATGTACTGAAATGCAAGGATGTAGCCCAAACCATAAGATGTCTCTTAAAAGATTGCTTGGCACAATGCCTGTGCTTATACCACTGGCTTGAAACACAACTAGCGAGATTTCCATGACTGAAAGAGAAGAAGTTGTGAAGCCAAGGTGATCAGTTAGTGCAAACAGCAACACCACAGGGCTCCTTTTGTGCAAATGTTGGGGCTTTGCATTTTTATTAACATTTTTTTTCTTCACATGGTTTACAGCCATTTAAAGTTTATAATCTACAGAAATTGAAACAGAACACAAACAAAAATATATCCTTAACAACTTCTGAAAGTCAAATATTAATTAACAGTTCTATTCTACCTGTAGCTGCAAAAGTCCACCCCCAGCCCTTCCTTGCTGTAGGAACAAACAAAAGCCTGTCACGGGGATGGCCGCAGCCTGTTGTGCCGGGGCCGTGCGGACCGGGCCTCCAGCCACCGTCACGCGGGGGGGATTTGGCTGTACAGAGTCTCCATCTGGAATGACACGATGGTGGACGGAGACTTGGACACATGTAACGCATCAGACACACACAGGGATCCGTTGTGCAGTCAGATCTAACACGCAGCCTCCTTGCTGGGTCCAGGGCCAAGACAGACGCCTGGTTATTTTCTACAATGCTGTTTCCCTTCTGTTTAGCTGGTAGTCAAGAGGAGCAGGGTCTGGAGTGTGAGCCCTTTAGAGGGGGACTGAAGGACCTCCCCTCCTGTAGTTGCTTTGCTGGTGGGGGGCTGGCAGGTGCTGCCTTCCCCAGGGAGGTGGGCTTAGGACATACCTGGAGCATCAGATGGGCTTTACCTGGAACAGTCTGTTAGTCGGGTGGGTAAAGGCAACACCGCTGGTAGCAGGGATACGCTTGGTCACTTCTCAGCCATCTCCCTTTGGCACAGGAGCGCACAGGGCCAACGCAATCCAGGAGGGGGCTTTTCCCATGAGAACACAGACTCAGCTCACAGAGCGAAAGGTTTTGTGTCCCAACAGGTACCAGCATCTACCTGTAAGCGTGGGAGGGCAGGGGACACGATGGGAGCCAGGTGCTCGTGCGGCCAGGCACAGCCTAGCAGCGTGTGCAGGCACACTGCCATCCTGCCTCGGGACACGGCGTGGCCACTCCGGCCGTCAGCCTGGGGTCAAGTGCTGGAGCCATTAATTAAACTGCTTAGTGAGAAGCACTTCTGCCTCCGGTAGTGAGGGCCAGGCCAAACAGGGCCCACGAGGGCCTTCCTCCCCCCATCCCTGGGCCAAGGAGGGAAACAAAACCTTCCCTTTCTCGTGTCTGCAGCAGGAGCGCTGGTGCCCTGGCCAGCTCTGCTGCGAGGCGCAGCCCGAGGCTGCTGCACGTTGTGTGCCCAGGAATCAGTGACCTGGTGGCAGCGCTAGGCTGGAAGGGGCACGCACGGAGCTAAGGCAGGGATACGGATGGGAAACAGCAGGGAAATACTCTATTCTCTTGCTTGGCAAGAACAAGGCCTAGACCCTGTTTCCCGCTAGGGCGTGCTGGGGAAATCGTGGGGCCTGTGTGCCCTGATGGGCAGAGCCAGCGCATGGCTCCGGGGTCAGCCCGTGGCCAGAAGCACGCGAGCCTGCTGTGCTCCCAGACCAGTGCAGTGCCTCGCCCCAGCCTTGTTCCTTGTTCGGGGTTACCCTGAAACGCTACTTGGCGATGCGAAACAGCGAGGGAAGTAACCGCCACGCTGCACCCACACAGGCAAAGCCCAGGATAAGAGCGACCGAGGGGACTGGCCTGAAAGCACCCAGCGGCGACGCGGTGAGGAGGAAGCAGCACCCTGCTCCTGGGCTCTTGCGGGCGCAGGTCAGCTCGGGGCAGAGCGGGATCCAGGCGTGGGGTCCGACGTTTGCGCAGGCAGCGAGGCGAAGCAGAGCTGATCGGTGCTGTCGGTGGGGAGGGAAGCCTGCGAGCTCCCAGCCTCCGAGCGAGCCGGTGCTAAGCGTGCAGGCGCGGGGCAGCAGCCAGGCACCCGTGGGATGCTGCAGGCTTCGAGCAGGGCGAGACAAAAGGTGCTGGGCAGGGGTCGGAGGGCAGGAAGGAGTCCAGGAGAAAACGAGCCAAGGGGGAAGCCTGTGTCCACAGCCCTTGTCAGTCACTACCTCTTCCGTTGAACAAATATACATAAAACAATTCTTGAACACAAGAAGGGACATAAGACACGACTACTTTACAGAGCGGCACGGCGCCTGGGGCGGGCCCAGGCCGTTGGTACGCGATTGTACAGGAGCTGCAGGCGGCACCGTCCTGGGTCCGGGCCCATCTCCCCGGGGGCCGCGATCTGGTCCATGGCCCCCAGCAGGGAGCTGGGAGTGTTTGCAGCTGGTGCCTTCTCCCTGTGGGCTACACGTCCGTGGAGAAGTAAAGTGTGTTGCGTTTCAGCTCAGTGAAGGAGATGGGAGGATGCTGCAGGTAGTAGAGAAGGACCTGGACCTGTGGCAGGCAAATAGGGGGGTGTTAGGGCCAAAAAGGGGAGAGCTGCCGGGTGCCAGCTTGCCCTGTGCAGCCATCTCCAGCGAGGAGGGACAAGTCTGCCCGGACAGGCAGGTGAAACCCTGCGGGGTGCTGGCAGGGGCCAGGTCCCGGCACCGCCAGCTCGGCTCTCACCTGGGCCATCACGTCGTGGGACCAGATGTCGGAGGCCAGCGTGAGGTGTCCTTTGCTCTCCCCCTCTGAGGGTCTCAGCAGTGTCGGCCCAAAGACTGTGGCCAGGTTGTGCAGGGACATTTTGTTGATGGGCTCCTTTTCCGCTACCCTGCGGGTTAAGGGGAGAGCACGAGCATGAGCTCCCAAAGCTTTCCACCCGGAGCAGCACAGCCACCAGGTGCCGTGGGAGGGACAAGCGCTGCCCTCCACCTCCCACCCTCCAGCCCCGGCAGGGCAGCTCCGGTCGCAGTGGCCCCTTTGTGGCCCCAGCAGGCCCAGGGGCAGGGCAGGGAGCTCTGCCCCCTTCATGGCCTCTGCAGAGCCGCCGGGCCTGGCTGGGAGCCCTGGGTGTGATGTGGCAGCGACCGAGCCCTGGCTTGCTTATGAGCTGCAGAGCCTCCACCCTGTCCCAGCCCCTGCAGGGTACGGGGGGCTCCGCACCGGCCCCCTGACCCCGTGGGACCCCAGGCAGCCCGCACCAAGGGAGCGGGGCCACGACACTGCCGTTAGCAAGCAGCCACGCTCCCTGGCTGAGCCCCAGCCAAGGGAGCAGATGTGGGAACTGGCTGTGCCCAATTCTCAGGATGGAAATGGATTTTCCTTCCCCACCCCCAGCAGCAATCACTTTTTCTGTTTGGTTTTAGCCAAACCAGAGAAAAATGCTTCACGATGCGAGTAACACAAGCCGCTAGCCCTGTTCCCAAACTCGTGGCACGCTCTGGCCGGGCCCTGCGTGCCACACTGAGGTCCTGCTGATAGCCCTGCTCCCGCCAGGGGGTTCGGGACCCCAGCACTGCCCTTCCGCAGGCTCTGACGGGCTCTCCCAGCTACAAACGCAGCCAGGATCGGCTGAGATGGAGCAGGCATGGGAGCTTCAGCTGCTGCTGTGATGGGGAACTGCACAGTGCTGCAATCGCCGCAGGACAAGTGGCACGGGGTGCTGCATGCAGCTTTGGGACGCTTCTGCAGAGCTGAACACCCCTGGGGCTTGGCCACCCACTGCAGACAAGTTACAGGGATTACAGCAATGTGCTTTGCAGGGGCTGCTCCTTGGCTGGTGGGAAGGGATGCAGTGCTCAGTTTTCCTGCTAAGAGGGCACCGCACAGTCCCAAATTGATTCCCCGCCCTGTGCTGAGGCCAGCTGGTCCCCACGGAGAGCTCGTCCAAACAGCTGCACACAGGCTAAGGCAGCCAAAAGCTGCCTCGTGCCAAAGGACGCGTGCTCCCTGCAGAGCGGAGCCACGTGAACAGCCCTGCGTGCTGCAGGGTCCCCGCTGCCACCACTGCCCATGGCCCTGGAGCTCCAGGGGCTGCTCTGTGCTCCAGGATCCTACAGATCCCCCGGTGAATGCACCACAGCCCAGGGATGCTGAGTTGTGCGCACCCCTGGGGCTGTACCCTCCGGAGGGGCCGGGAGAGGGGAAAGGCCACCACAACCTGCCCAAATCCCAGCTGCTGCCGCGCTCTGCACCAGTGCAGCATCGCCTGCCTCTGGTTAGGGATAAGCCATGGCCACAGGGCATGCAGGCACCCCGGGAAAAGCAGCCAGCGGCTCTCCCTGTGCTCGTGTCCCATCCCCAGGCAAAGCAGCGAGATGGACACTGCCTGTCCTGCCCTGCCCAGCCCAGCCCAGCCGGGCTGTTACCTTTTCAAGTGCTCCAGCAGGAAGAGGAAAGTGATGAGGTTGGGGTCAGGCAGCGAGCGGAGAAGGTGCATCATGCAGTTCTCCTTGGCAGCAGGATCCGAGAGCGCTGGAGGCGAGGAGAGAGGGGGCTCAGGACAGGCACCAAGCCCTGCATGAGGGGGGCAGTAGGGAGGAGCAGGCTGGCACCCCCTTGCTTGTCCCCAAGCCCTTACCGATGCCCTCCATAAAGGCGGGGTACAGTCTGTCAGTGAGGAGGGGCTCGGGCAGCTCCCGGAAATACAGCTTGAGCGTGCCGGCGATGGCGTTGATGTCCATGTCACTCAGCATCACGAGGATGTCCTTGTTATCTGTCCAGAGAGCAGCCACGTGTGACACCTCCTGTTTGCAAACACCCGTATCGCCCCCGCTGCGCTGCGCGGGGATAGCACAGCTGGGTCCCCGGCCCCATCACACCCTGAGAGCCACCGAGGGCCCCTCTGGACGTGGTAATCCCAGAAGGGGATCTGCAGGCCAGCGTGAGCACTAACCCAGCTCCTGACCCTCCCGCTGCCATCGGGAGCGGGCAGTTTAGCCACGCCAGGGCTGGGCACAGCCAAGCGGTTCCCGCCTGTTGGGCAATGGGACGCGGAACAATTTGCAAATCCATCTGCAACCTTGCCCTGACTCAGTGTCTCCCGGGGAGCCAGCCAGGCGTGGAGGCAGCTCCGAGCCATCGGCACACAAACACCACCGAAAATAGGTCAGGGCAAAGCGGGGCTGTGGGGCTCCCTTGCGGGGGCTCAGGGCTGGGGCTGCCCGTGCCCCGCACGCAGACCCCACGCACAGTGGGGCAGCAATTCCTGCAGCACTGGCTCTGAGCTTTCACCTCCTCGTCCCCAGCCCCCTTCTGCACCCACCCGTGCACTCTGCACCCACCCGTGCACTCTGCACCTTGTGCAGTGCAATAGGCAGACCCCAGGCTTGCAGCACCAGGGGGCCAGCAGGGTGCTCGGTGCCTGTGGACGGGACAGGCGGCTGTCACTCACTCGCATCAAAGACAGCCTTCAACGCCTGGATGTCCGTGGCAACGCCAGAGATCCTGTAGATGCCGACCTCCTCGATGCCCCTCTTCTCCACCTCCTCAATGCACTGGCGCACGATGTAAGGCACCTTGGAGCGCTCGCGCCTGGTTCGGAAAGCAGAGGTGTGAGCAGCGATTGCCGGGGCCCCACCAGCCCCGAGCTGGGGCAGGATCCGCGTGCACGGTGGGAGAGATGGGGCAGGTCCCCTGCATCCCCAGACCCCACAGCCCGCAGGGACAGGGACAGAGCAGCCACCCCCAGCCCCACACGCACTTTGTCACGACGCTGATTTTGACTCCGAAGACGCCAGTCTGCTTTTTGGATGGTGTCCTCTTCAGGCTCATGTCTCTGCTTGTGAACTTCATGGAGAACTCCACCTTGATCTGCGGGAGACATCCTGGCCGTCACTTCTGTGTCACACGAAGGCACGGCCCTGCAGCGCACCCGCAGCCATCCCTGCAGCCCGGACCCCCGGCTGGCAGCTCTCCATGGGGAGGAACCAGCAAGCCCACCCTGCTGCCGCCCAAGGAAGGGGCTTCGGGCCCCGCTTACCCCGTTCATCTCAATCACGTCCATGTGCCAGTTCTTGGTCTGCACGGCCTGTGGGTCCAGCTGCGGGGAGAGACAGCGCGTGAGGGTCCCCTGTGCCATTGGGTCGGGCGCTGAACCCGGGTGGGATCAGTTCCCCGAGCCCCCGGCTGAACACACAACCCCAGCGGCAAGAAATTTCCAAGAATCGAGACTATTTCTGGAGGCAGATTGATGGAACAGAACTAGGGCAGTGTTTTCCATGCAGAAAAAAAACAACATCTCCCAATAGCCAGGGCTATTTATAACCCCTGGGAATGACGGGCTCTGCTATTTCTGGCTTTCGGGCTAGCAGGGGGCTCGGTGATGCTTCCCCTGGGCCGCAGTGAGGTTCTGGCATTCCCAAGGCCCCAGCACGTGTGGCAGCGAGGTGGCACAGAGCTGTCCCCAGTCCCTGGTGATGCGTGACCGGGGCAGAGGGGACAGCAATGACCCCAGTCCCAAGAGGGGATGGAAAACGGGGACCTCAGCCCCAGGGACAGGACGATGAGGACGCAGCACCAGGACGAGGAAGGCTGGCACCAGCTCACCTTACTGTGGGACTGGGGACCGGCTTTGGGGGGGTCTGCTCCCACCCGAGGGCATGGGGCTCCGCCACAGCAGCCACGAGCAGCCGGCCCTCGCTCCAGTTGCCTTTTGGGGTTTTTTGATCCCCAGCTGGTGGCATCGATCCAGCCCCATCGATCCCCGTAATGCACAGGGCAGGCAGCAGGGCAGCGCCTGGCACTAATGTCCCCTTGGGGAAGGGGACAGGACGTGGAGCTGGCGGGGGTCCTGGGGCTGCGTGCGCACAGCTGCCAGGCGAGGCTGGTGCCATGCATGCGGGGTCACTCCTCAAGGACGCAGGAGTTTCCTTTAGCAGCTGCTGGCTCGGGAGATGCTCGTGGCCATGGAGCTGCCATTCCCCTGCCCCAGCTTCTGGCCACCCGCGAAGCCACCATACATCACGCTGGGGGACGCTGGGGTCCTTCACATCCCCTCTCACATGCCAAGACCCCGAGTTGCCCTGGCTCCCGGCACAGCCCCAGCACTGTGGCATCGCCTGAGCTCAGCCTCAGGCAGCTGGGAAGAGGGGATGTGGGAGCTCAGCCGGGGGACGGGGGGACGTCAGCTGAGGACAAACAGACCTCACGATCGTCACAAGCACCACCTGGGCTGGCCGATCCGAGACGGCCGGACCCTGCCCAGCGCCCGACTGCTGTCCCCAGCGCTGTTCCCGCGAGCCCGGGCAGCTCCTCCGCCTCCCGCTGCCACGTGAGATGCTGCGGTTTCCAGCAACATCTCCCGACGCTGATCCCCTCCCCGGCGCCCCAGCCGCGGTGCACGGGAGAGCCCGGGCGAGTGCTGCGACGCCTCCACCCCGCCAGCCCCACGGCTGCTGGGAATGGGGGGGAGCGGGAGGAGGAGGAGGAGGAGGAGGAGGAAGAGGAGGAAGAGGAGGAAGGCTGCAGCTGCCCTAGGCTCCCATGGGGCCCTGCAGCAGGTTTGGATGCAAGAATCATGAGGCTGCAGCTGGACCATGGCCAGCCCTGCTACTCCAAGTCCCTCGAGTCCCCCCACTGGCGCCAGTTCCCCCCACAGTGCCCGATGCTGGGCACGGGGCAGTGCCACCACGCTCCCACCGCAGCCAGCGCAGCCACGGCCACCCCCTGTGCAGCAGCACCGCAGCTCTGGCCAGGGACCCTTGAACAGTCCCAAGGGGCTTTCACCCCTTTTCCATGCACAGCCACGTCCCCCTCGTGGCACCGATGCAGAGGCTGGCTTGTCACTGCAGCCCCAGCAGCGAGGAGCGAAGCATCCAACCCTGTGAGCCCCGGGCAGCAGCACGAAGCCGTTCATTCCCCGGCCAGGTCGGGAGCCGTGGGCCTCCCTGCTCCACAGCGCGAGTTTAATTGGAAACAACACACACATCTTCCCCATCCCTGTCCCGCGGGTCCCCCATCTCTGATGGCCCTGGCAGCGCACATCTGGAAGGGCTTTAGCAGGCTCTAAACAAAGCCATAATAAAAGCCAGGTTGGCTGCCACGAGCACTGCAAACCTTACCCCGAGCAGGGCGCGCTCCCACAGCCGCCTGCCACACCACAGCCCCCTCCCACTTCTGTCACTGCCCCAGATTTGAGCTGGCTCAGCCAGAGCCACCCCACTCCCTGCAGCTAAGGCCGGTCCCCGCGCACCGCGGGGCAGCAGGCACTGGGCTGGCCCCGGTGCTCTCCGAGCCCTGCCCGTGGCCCCGGTGCAGCCACTCTGCCACGTCCCCACAGGACACATCGCCACGGCTGGTGCCTGGTCCCCACATGTGGGAGGACGGATGGGAGCATCTGCCCACGGTGCCAGAGGCACCTCCTGCCCACGTGGCGCTGGCAAACACCCAGTCTCAGCTACTGCCACTGTCACCATCTCCTCCTCCTGCACCAAAGGGAGCTGTGGCTCCCGTGTCGAGGCCAGCATTGAGGCCGTGCTCGCTGCCGCGGTGCCGCTCTCACCCACAGCGAGGTGAAGCACCCCCTGCTCCCGGCCACAGAGACTCGCCATCAGCCTGTTCTCCCACGTTATATCTGAAGGGGTTTGCTTGCACAGCCCCTTGTCGCAGAGGGAGAGGCGGCAGCGCGGCAGGCGATGAGCAGCCCTGCAGGGCTGCGTGCGTCCTGGGGGCTCTGGTGGCAGAGGGTCCCTCATGGTGGCCCTGGGGGCCCCAAGCACCAGGATGCTGCTGGGCACATCCCTTCCTCACGCCTCTCACCTATGAGGTCACCGAATGCATCAGCCTGGGGTGAAGCCATCCTGGGCAAAGCGGTGACTCACCCAGTGTGGCTGTCTCCCCGCGTCACCCTGGGAGCGGTATCCCAGGGGAGCTGCTACAGCCGGGGTCGCTTCCCACTGGCACAGTACCCGTGGGCACCCAGCCTGGCCTCCAGCAGCAGCCCTGGCAGGCAGGGGATGCTCTGGGGCCCCACGCGGCAGCTCCCTGCCCAGGGAGCAGGCGGTGCCAGAGCTGCACTCTGGGACAGGGACAGAGGAGCCCCTGCACCAGCCCAGAGCAAAGCACAGCCCAAAAAAGCGGCCGTTCAGAGCCCCATCCAACAGCGACCCTAGAAGGGGGATGTGCGCGCCACACGCAGGGACCCATGCGTGGACCCGCTGCGGCCGAGCTCCTTTGCAGGACAGCTCATGGTGTTACACAGCCCCTGCTCGCCCGTCTGCCCCGCATCCTGCATCAGCAGCTGGGGGCAGCGGGAAGCAAAACCTCCTCGGGTTTTGACCTAGCAACAGCTCGCGGCAGCCTCTGGGCAGCCTCCGGGCAGCCTCCCGCCCCAGCCCTCGCCGCCCCTTAATCCCCTCTGCGGGAGCGGCGGCTGCACAAAATCGAGGTTAATGCCGCTGCGTCACAGCCAGCCCTGCTGCCACCGGGCCCCCCTCGCTGTTGACAAACCGAACCCGCACGTGCCAGGGCAGCTCCTGCCTGCCATCGCACCGAGCCAGCATGGGAGGGAAGCCCCCGGTGCCCCCGCGTCCTCCAGGACAGCCTGTGACGGTGCTGTCCCCCCCATGTCACCTCCTCTGACCACCCCTGAACCTCATCCTCCCCCAAAGACAGACAGCACCTACTGATGGGGCTGCAACACAACTGCAACGCGGCACCAGGGTGAGGGATGGGGGGGGGGGTTGCAAACCAAGCAGCACCTAATGCCCATTGGGGTGGGGGGCAGCACCCCAGGGTGCCATGTCCCCTCCCACTGCCTTGGCACCCCCGGCTGCTCACAGGGAGCTGCGCCCCATGCAGCAGCACAACCAGCCCGGCACAAAGCATCCCCTGGGGAAGGAGGGAAAGAGGAAAACAAGCACCGAGCAGGCTGCTAAGTATTTCTAAAAGCTCCCAAAGCACCCAAACAGAGCATGCACAGCCCCCCAGCCCTCTCCCCAAAGCAAGCGGGTACCGAGGTGCACCCATACCCGAGACTTCCCCCCCCAGTGAAGCCACCAGCCAAAAGCCACCGGTATGGGGAAGCCGGCTGGGTGCACCCCACCACCGCCCCGTCCCCCCGCGTCCCCGAGGCACCTTCTGCCGCAGCAGCTTGCTGCGCACCCGGCCCCAGAGGCGGGCGCCCGTGGTGGAGGGCCGCTTGCCCTCGGGCTCCTCCGGGCCAGGCTCCAGGCATTCACCCCCGGGACCGGGGCTGCCGTCCGGCTGCACCAGCACGTCGGTCATCGCCACCGCTTTGGCTCCGGGGATGCGAGAGAAGCGGCTGGAGGGCCCAAGGGTGGCCTGGGTGGGTTAGGACAGCACCGGCATCCCTGCTGCTTGGGCAGGGAGGTCAGCGGTGGCCGGGGACAGCCCAGCTCGGGCGGCAGGCAGGCGAGCAGGCTGGGCTCATCTTCCAGGGTGTGAGCCAGGCTGGCGAGAGGCGGCTCGGCAGCCCCAAAGCCTCCCTCCCACTGCGAGGAAGTGACTCAAAGCAGCCCCCCCGGCGTCCCCCACGCGTTAACTCCCGCCCTGCCGCCCGCCGCGCCGCTCGGGAGGGCTGCGCAGCCCCGCAGACATAGCCGGGGAGGCAGCACCGGAGCATCCCTGAGCCCTTTGGAGCAGCCAGGCTGTGTCCAGCAAGGGGCACAGGGGATGGAGCTTTGGGGGGGGTCCTGCCAAGGCCTGGGGAGCAGGGACTCCTCTACGCCTCCCCAGCCTGCCCCGGCCCTTTTCAGCTCCGCTGCTGGTGGGGTGAGGTGGGGACAGCGTGGGGCAGAGTATGGGGGTGCGCTGCCCTGGAGCATCATCACGGCTCCTCCTGACACACAGGGACAGGGCAAGGAGCCAGCCTGGGGACTTGCACAGCACCCTGCCCCCACAGGGCTCAGCACCAGGCAGGATCCAGCCCCTGGGTCCACATGGGGCACCCTGTGGGTCCCTGCAGGTCCAGGAGAGCTCCAACAGCACACATCTCCCCCTTTGGGGCCTTTGCTGGCGCTGCACAAGGGGAGGACCGGCCAGGGAAGTGATTCCCTGCGGGTACAGCAGGCGCTGTGCCCATGACAACAGAGCCTCCGCTCCCACAGCCGCATCTCCTCCCCCTGCATCAAAACAGGGCTGCATGGCCAGGAAGGGGCTGCTCTGTCCTGCCCTGTCACCCCCAGCTGCCATGCAGGGCTCTGAGACCCCCTACCCTCATGCACCTGCCGCCCGTCCCCTCGCCCACCCCAGGGCACCGGGGCCAGATCCAGGCTCTCCCCTCTGCAACAGGGCACAAGCACTCGCGGGCTGCTCTGCCCAGCCCCGTGGCATCACCCACGGGACACAGCCTCAGCGAGGCAGCCACTGGGACAAGGATGGGCTCAGAGCTGGGCTTCCCCCCCACAGAGCAGCCCCCTGCACGTCACAGGCCTTTGCCAAGCTGCACACCCCAGTGCTCCCAGTGCCTCCCACTCCTCGCTGCTAACTGGAACCAGCGGCAGCTCACGGAGAGCCCAGGGACCAGCAGGGGTAACAACTGTCCGGGGCAGCATCTCTGCCTTAACAGCTCAGGGCACAGGGCAAGGAAACAGCCACAACCCAATCGCCCGCAAGTGGCGGTGCCTGTCCTGCCCATACCTGTGCTGTCCCTGTCCCTGTCCCTGCCTGCCACCACCCTGCTCCTGCTGGGGCCAGCCCTGTCCCGAACAACGGGGCCAGGTGACAGGAGGACAGCCCCACTCCTGACGGCAGGGACACCGCTTGGTCCAGCCACGTCCTCCTCGGGGTAAGCAGCCCCGGGGCCTCCTCTCTCTCCCTTTCTTCTGCCAGGACTGTCGCACAGCAGAGACAAGCTGTGCTGTCCCTGTCCCGACCCCCGCATCTCCCAGCGTGACTCATGTTTGTTGACACAGGGTATTTCCGAGAGCGCAGCTGGGCTGAGCCCCGCGGGGCGCTGAGCCCCTTCCCCAGCCTCCTGTGTGCTGCTTGGCCTCGTGCCACCCGTGCCCCACGCCAAAGAGGGCAACAAACAGGCAATTTCGGGTACGAACAAGCCCAGCTGAGCCCCATCTCCCATCCTGCACCCAGTGTGGTGCCGTCCCCCCTCGGTGCCTCCTTCCCAGCAGCGTTTCCGTGCTCCTTCCTCCTCCCCGGGGAGCTGCCCTCAGCTACTTTCCCATGGAGCAGGCAGCCGTGCCGGGCGCTTTGAAGTGGCCTTGGGTGGAGGGATGTGTCCCAGGCGTGACGCTGTCCCCAGCGCAGGGGGGACAGCAGACAGACCGGGAGTCCCACCAGGAAAATGGGTGGGCATCCCCACCCTGAACCATCCCCGCTGCCCCCGGCCCCCTGCAGCCTGGCGAGAGCAGGGTGCTGCGGGGTGCAGGGTCTGCGGCCTGCGTGCCCCCCTCCCATCGTCCTGCTCCTGCTCACCTGGGAGCATCTCAGGGCAGCCCAGGCCTCCATCCTCCCTGCCTGGCGACCGCCAATCAGAGGCGGCTCAGCCGTTGCCCTGGAAACACCCGTTGCCATAACAGCGGCTGATGGAGGCGCAGGCAAGGCAGATGGTGGCAGAGGGGGACAGCCACGGCCAGCGGGGAGGGACGGCTGTGCTGGCGTGGGAGATGGGGCTGTATGCTCAGAGCCCTCCCCGGGGCAGGCGGACACCAGGCTCATGGCCCCCCCCTTGGCCAGAGCGACCCCTCCCCGCAGCCCATGGGACTAGCTGCCCCCTGGGGACCGTGGCTGGATGCACACCTCGGGGGTGGCCACCGGCTTTGCCACCTCCCCAGGATCCCCTCTCACTTTGTCCCACCTCTGCTGAGGCCATTGCACCCCAGGATCATCACCCACGTGCCTGATGCTCATCCGCCTCGCTGCCTTCAGCCCTGAGCTAAGATCCTGCACTCGGCTCCCGGCAGCACAGCGCCTGCTGCACTGCATCTCCCAGCCCAGGCATTGCCCCAGGGCCACCCTTCCAGCCCAGGAGGCTGGCCCCAAGAGGTACACGTTGGGTGAGAAGATGCCCGAAAGACCCAGCACATACCTGGATCTGCCCCTTGCCCATGATCTTGTCCACGATTTCGTTGTTGTCCTTGTTGAGCTTGGTCTTGTCGTAGCATTTCTCATAGCAGAGGATGCGCAGGGACTGGGAGCCTTCCAGCTCGATCTCGAACTCCTGGGGAGCAGAGGGAGGGTGGCTCAGCCCCACACCCAAAACGGCTTCAAAACGAGGGCTGGAAGGTGGGCACGCTCCCTTCCCTGCATCCCACAGCCTCCTCTCACCTCGTTCCACTGCGGCTCGGTTGTGTCCCGGAAAACCCTGGTCTTGGCTTTGCTGACGAAGTAGCCGAAGGAGTCCACCTCCAGCGTGCAGTAAAGGTCTGGGGGAGGAGACACTGCTGAGCACCCCAGTAACGCGTCCTCGTGGGGAACGTCACCGCCGGGCTGCTGGGACCCCGGGGGGCTTGCAGGGCCACGTGCTGGACCCAGCTCTCGCCCCAGCCCCTCCGAGCAGGGGCGGGCGCCCGCACTTACTGGCCGACTGCTTGAAGCCCTTGGCAGAGTGGACGATGACATGCAGGAACCCATAGAGCCCGGGGGACTCGTCGTCTGCAAGGCAAGGAGCAGAGGGGTGCGTTAGGGCTCCGGTTTCGGCCCCCAACAGCCCCCCAAGGCAGACTCTGCTTTAATGAGCACCAGCACAGACCCCAGGTGCCTGCAGTGACACCCCCTTGTCCCCAAGCCCCTGGAGGGCTGTCCCAAAGGTCTGGAGAAGGACAAGAATCCCCTGTTGCCCATCAACCCTGCTGGACATCCCGAGCTCCCTGGTGCTGGGATGCTCCCAGTGGGGCTGGTCACACTGGGGACACCCTGCTCCTGTCCAGCCCGCAGGGATGTCGCTGGGACCCCAAAGCCAGCTCAGTGTCACAGCTGGGAGTGCAGCGCCTGGGAGCCCAGCTCTGCTCCGGCAGTGCCACCTGCTGGGGACACGTTCCCCTGCACAGCCAGGGCCACCCCGGCAGGGACCCCACTCCAGGCGAGGGACCCCGCACACCCTCCCCGCCAGCACCCCCATGCAGAGCGGAGCCACCAGCCCAGCAGACACTCACCGTCCTTATTGCTCGTGACCGGGATGTTGTGGACGGTGCGTAGCTTGAAGCAGGACCCCGTCAGCACCTGCAGCTCCACTGAGCTCAGCACGAAGGCCTGGAGGTCTGGGAGAGGGCAGGATAGGACCTTCAGAGGGACGCAGCCAGCGCTGGCCCCGGGGACCAGAGAGCAGTGGCTGCAATCCCACGGGGCCAATCCATGGCAGCACCCTAGGGAGAAGGAGCCCCAAGGGGGCCTCAGCAGCCCCAGAATTACCCTTTTTCTGCAGTTTCTGAATGGCCTCCCTCCACTCGGACCTCTCATAGTCGGAGGACAGCAGGAACAGGTAGCTCTGGAAGAGAGAGGGCGATGCTGCAGGGCTGAGACTTGTCCCTCCCTGGCCAGCACGGCCCCAGCCCCTCGCCTCCAGCCCCCCTCACCTTCCCGTTGCGGTTGTGGATGCGGAAGGGAATGGCAGGCGAGTTGAGGAGCAGCCAGAACTCGTTCTCAAACATCTTCTTCTTGAGGCGCTCGATGGCGCGGCTCTGCCCCTTGTTGGCTTTCTGCAAGCAGGGAGAGGACACAGAGACTGGGTTGGTCAGGGACAGGCAGGTGAGATTTCTCCGGTGTCCCTGGCACCCTGGTGTCCCATCCCAGCACGGGGTGTTAGCTGCCCATCCCTGACCCCCCCAGGGTGGTCTGACACCCCATGGGCATCCCGCACCCTCCCCAGCCCCCCACGCCCTCCTCTCACCTCCTTCTGCACCTCGCTCTTGATGGCCGAGATCTTCATTTTCATGTCCTCCAGCTCGTGGTCAGGGATGACGTGGACCTGTGGGCAGTGCTCCGACTCCTCCGGCGAGGGGAACACCAGGTCGGCCAGGGGCACGTACCACTTGCAGTCGTACTGCTGGTGCTTCCTGCGGCCGAGGCGCGGGTGCTGAGCGACGCCTCCCAGCCCTACCAGACCCTTGTCCCCATCCCATGCCCTGTCCCGCTGGAGGACGGGGCATCCAGCGCGTCCCTGCAAGCCCAGCACCCTCCTTACCCCACCGCCGTCTTCTTCAGCTTGGCGCAGAGCAGCACGTCGGTGAAGAGGAAGACGTGCCGCAGCTTCCGCGAGCCCTCCGACAGCTCCACCAAGAAGCCGTCCTTGACGAGCTGCCGGGTCTGCGGGGAGCAGGGCTGGCGTGAGAGCAGGCAGACAGCAAAGGCCAGCACACTGCAGGGCCCGGGTGCCCCTGTCCCTCTCCATGGCTCAGCCAACAGGAGCATGGGAAGGTCCATGTCCTCTGGGTACCATTTTGGGTCCCTTGATCTCAGTAAGGTGCCAGCGAGCAGCGAGGACCAGAGCATGAACCATGCACCCAGAACTGTGTTGAGGACCCCCCCTCCACCTCCTGGCCAAGCACCGTGGAGCTCCTCGGGGTGGAGGCACCACCAGGGGCTCGCAGAGGGCTCGGCCACCACCCTGTGCCCCCCTGCCCGCCTCACCTCCCCCTTGGGAGTGGTGACCGCTGTCCTCCGGGGATCGATGTCCTCATTGATGCTGGAGAGGAAGTTCTGCGAGATGCGGAGGGCATCCTGCAGCAGCGGGTAGTCGGGGTGGTCAGACGGGGTGTGCTTGAGGAGGTCCTGGACAGGGTGGACACAAGTGAGCGACCCGAGGGTGCCGCCCACCCCACAGCACCCACATTGGGGTGCCCCCTGCAGCGCTCCCCAGGCCGTGGGTCCCCAGCAGCAGCGGGGCACGGCTGGTCTGGCACAAGGGAGGGTCTGCCCAGCGACACAGCCATCACTAGCCACCTCGCCCCACAACACCTTGGTGTCCCCATCCCGCCCCAGGGCCGGCGTCACACTCACGTGCAGGACGAGGGTGCTCCGGGTGACGCGGTCAATGGGTTTGTACAGCAGCGCTGTGGGAGACACGGGGCGTCAGGCGGCACCGTCCCGGGGGGCTCAGCTCCTCGCCCCCACCCCAGAGNNNAGCCCGGAGCTTTTTCAGTTTCCCTTTTCGCTCCACGCTGGGTCCCGTGCAGCTCCTGCCCCAGCCCTGCTCTCGCCAGCCCCATGAGATGCTCTGGGGCTCCTTTCATCCCAGCAGCCGGACCTCCCTCCTCCTCCTCCTCCTCCTCCCCCCCATCCCCTCGCATGGGGCATGCATGCGGTGCCGGGTCCCAGCGCCCCGTGGCTGGCTGCTCGAATGTCTCTGTGGGCTATTTATACCCCGACTGAGGCATCTGGATTTTCCCGGCGACTCGGACCACTTCCCCAAACTGCAGGGCCCTAGTGGGGGCAGGCTGCAGCCGGGAGGGGAAGAGAGAACCATGCTGACCCCACACCACACTATGAGTCATGGAGGGGCTCCAGTCCCATTCCCAAGGAGCTTGAAGGAGGGGGCTGATGATGGGGCTGTCTCATAGCCCCAGGTCATGAGGGAAGGACCCCTGCATTGTGGCGAGCTGGAGTCTGCTCGGGAAGAGGACACGGGGCTGGCCCCCAACCACAGCCACGTCCCCATGCCTCGGTGGCAGCACAGAAAGCCGGAGCCCCTGCAGCACCCAGCGAGAGCGCTGCTCCAGGCTGTGCCAGGAGGGAGGGGACGCTCAGGGTGTCCCCCCACCCTGCACACAGGGAGGATGGAGCCTCCCGCTGCCATCGCTACAGGCACATGCAAAGCACCTGGGAGCCCAATGCATCCCCAGGAGGGGCTGATCCGACACAGCGCCAGGCCCCCCTCCAGCACCGTTCCCATCAGCACGGTCCCCACGGGCAGGCAGCGCAGGGCTGGATGACAGCAGGCAGGGAGCCTCTCCAGCCCCGCGGAGATAGGCGTTGCAGCCCCAAGATGCTTGCAGCCTCCGGCAAGCAAATAGGGACCCCTCCCCATGGCCACCCCAGCGCAGAGCCCCATCAAGCGGGTCTCTCCCCATCCCCGCCACCAGCACGAGCCCCAGCCCTGCGGGCCCGGCGAGCGCGTGGCCACGCGTGCCGGAGCCAGGCGGTTCGATAGAGCCTGGAACAAAGACGCACCCAACTTCAGGCTGCGGAGCACGAAGCCGCCCCCACCCAGCAAGGTCAGCGGCCGGTACCCCCGCAGCAGGCGAAACACCCCCAACCGCAGCTCCGGCCGCCCCCCGCCCCTCACCGTAGGTGCAGTTACAGCAAAGCCGGATGATAACGAGGATTTCCATGGCAGCCCCGTCTCCGCGCAGCCATCCCTGCCTCCCCTCGGCAGCTCAGCCCGGCTGCGCCGCGGCATCGGCCCTCAGCACGGCTCCCCGCGCAGGAGGAGGGGGTGGGCAGGGGGTGGGGGGCTGCTGCACGCCCCCAGCATCCTCACGAGGGGCGTCCCCCCCCCCATCGGCGCCGGGGCCGCACACGGGAACACAAAAGGGCTCCGCTCCCGGGAGCCGCTCGGTAATGCACCCGCAGACAAAAGGCTGCAGCCCCCTCCCCACGCCCGCCCTGCGCATGCCGTACCCTCCATGGTGACGGACGTGTGGCTCTCCTTCGAGTCCTTGGGGCCCTTCACCTTCAGCTCCTAGGGAGGAAGAGGCCCGTCAGGGCAGCCCGAGGGGGCTGGGGGCTGGGGCAGGTCGTTGCTCAAGGTTGGGGGGCTCCGCACCCATCGTGCACCCAGACATCCCCCCCAGCCCCAGCCTGGCCATGCGTGGGTGCTGGGGCAGGGCCGCTGCCTGCACAGGGTGCTTCTGGCTGGGGTGGCTGTGGCCGTGCCCCAAGGCGCAGCCCCTATGGGACACACAGGTCTCCCCAGAGCAGCATCACAGTGCTGGTCCCACCGAGGGACCCCAAGCCGGAGACAAAGCCTGAAGGATTCAGCACAACACCCAGAGGCCACGACCATCTGGTACAGCTGGAGATGGCTCTGCCCCACGGATGTTCCCCAAAAGTCCCTTGGGCAGGGGGAGCCCCTCCATGGAGCACACGTGGTTGACTTGGCCACGAGGATGATGTGCTCTGTCCCACCCCGTGGCACACACTGACCCCAAGGTGCAGACCCAGCCCTGCTCACCTCCGAGATCTTCTGGAACTGGTAGTTGCTCTGGCTGCATTTCTCAGCTGTCTCTAGCGCAATTTTGTAGTTATCCACAAAGGCCTTGTACACCCCGAGCTGGCTGGCCTGTGGGCAGAGGGGCAGGGGGTCAGCCAGGTGCCCCTGGGGCCCCCTGCACCCCCAGAGGCCAGGCAGCAGCCACAGGGGCCACAACGCGCCATGGTCTGCCTCTCGAGCAGGAGGGGACACGGATGAGCCCGGCCAAGCGAAGCCCCGGGGATGGCGCGTACCAGCTTCTGGAAGAGGTGGCCCATGGTGATGTTGCTGTCCCACTGCTGCACCTTCGGGCACAGGCTGTCATAGAATTCCTTGTGGATCTCGTAGATGTCCTGGATCTTGTAGAAAATGGTCTCAATCTGCTGGAGGGTGAGGACGGGCTGCGATGTAGTGGCCGTGGCCTTCAGCGGCTTCATGGGCTGCCGAAGGAGAAGGGAGAGTGTCTGAGACCGAGGCATGGAGGGGAAACGGCCCCAGGGGCTCCTCCGGCCCAACACGGGGGACAGCTCCGGGACATCCCTGGCCCCCCCTACACAAGGGGCTGTCGCTGCACGGGGGCTGCTCCGTGCTCCTGCACCCCTTGGACTTCCCCGTCCGCAGCAGCAGTGACCCTCACATTGTGCAACCGCGTCTCTGCTGCGAGGGCCGGCGCGTCCGCGGGAGGAAGCAGGGCTGTAAATACTTCCGCGCCAGGCAGGCTGGCCGGGGGGCTGCCCTGGGAAAAGGGACCCCATCCACCCGTCCCTTCTGGGGGACACCCCTGGGGAGGGGGCCCGGCTGTGCTCACCAAGAGGAGTGCCTCCAGCTGGTTGATGTAGATCTCCTCGCTGGCCAGGAAGCCGGAGAGCACCAGCTTCCGCATCTCCAGCCCTTTGCCAGCATCTCGCTCGCCCTGTGCGACACACCAAGGAGCGCGGCTCAGTCAGCGACCGGCACGGGAGGGAGCCCCTCATCCCACCAGCCCCAGCTCCAGCATCCCTGCGTGGACACATGTCCCCTGCCAGCATGAGGATGCCGCGGTGAGGGCCGAGCATGTGCCTGCGGGGCGGCACGGCCAGGCTGGAGCCAGCTGGGAAGCCAGGGCGGCACCGGCTGCGCTGTCCTCCCTGCTCCCAGCTGGCCCGGAGCCCGGCGCTGTGGGCAGTGCTCCAGGGTGGCATGGCATGGCAAAACCCTCCCGGGGCAGAGTCCAGAGGCGCCCATTGGAATCACGCCCGGCGGCGGACGGTGACGCCATGTGAGCCAGCACCACCCTTTTCTCCAGCTGGGGCTTTCTCTGGGAAAGTGCCACCCCATGAGGTCACCGCCAGCCCCTATGGTCACCGCCCGGTGGCATCGGGGCAGGTCTGGTGACAAGGGGGTTTGGGAACAGCACCCGCCCAGCAACCGCTCCTCGGCACGCCAGAAGCCTCCGCTCTGCTGGTGGGGACACAAATCCCATCCACGACATCGGCATGGCCCTGAGCACCACTCCTGGGCCTTGGACTACCTCGAACACCCGCTGTGCACAAAGCTCCCACCCCAGCACTAAAAATCACCCTCAGGAGCTGGGCTTTGCCACTGAGGGCAGCACCAGGCAGAGCCGCAGCTCTGCAACACCTGGAGCCTCATCTCCTGCCTTCACTGAGCTGATACAGCCCATTTTGGAGAGCAAGGATCACAACTACCAGCTCGTTGCTCCAGGCAATTTGGGATGGTTCAGGGAGCACCACGGTCCCATTTGCCCCCACCCCACACTGCCTGCAGAGACCCCTGTGCCAGCGCCCGGCTCTGCTGGCTCCAGACATTGTGCTGGGGGTCCGGCAGCTGCAGCCACACATGGGTGCAATGGGAGGCACAAGCAACCCCCCCAGATGGAAGCGCAGCCAGGAGGTGCACGCTGGTCCCGGGATCAGCATCGCCCATCCCGCCCCACGCAGGCACCTCTCGGTCCCGCTCCGCCAGCTGGCCCAGGGCTGCCGCGTGCCCGGTGCCCCCCCCCCAAGCTGCACCTTTAAGGCCGGGCTGCGGTGAGCAGCGGGGGGGTGCCTGGGGAGCCCTTTTGGTGCTGGGAGCTGGCGGGCTTGCCGATTAGTCACGGGCTCTTCCTGCTTCCCCTGAGGCTGGGCCCTGCATGAGAGCTGGGCAGATAAGGGGGCCTGTCCGTGCCTGGGGCTCACAACGCCCCCAGGGACAGTGCCAGCTGGACCCCACGGCCCCGAGGGGCAGGGAGCCCACCCTCAAGCAGGGTCCGGCAGCCACCCTGCGCTGGAGACCCCAAGGAAAGCAGGGATGGAGACCTCCTCTAGCCCCATGCCAGCCCCCATGGGGCACCCAGGCAAAGTGGGCGAGAGGAGGCGCTGGGCTGTGGCTGGCCGGGGGCACAGCACCAGGGGTTGGGGGCAGTTTAGGGGGGTTTGCCTGTGGCGAGTCAGTGGCACAGAGCAGTCCAGCCTCTTCCCGAGCATCCCGGCTCTGCCAGCATGGCAGCCCACCCCAGTGGGCACGAGCAAGCACCGGCCGAGCCCTTGGCACCCGCTCCCCTCCCCACCCCTGCCCTGGAAAACATCGCACCCAAGCCCCGAGACCTGTGCCGGCAGCGGCGAGGTGCCCATCTCCGTCCCCACCCCGTCCAGCGCCAGAGCGGGGTGCCCCACGGGTGCCCACCTTCTCGCTGGCCGAGAACGGAGACACGGGGCTGGTGGGGGTTCCCGGCTCAGAGTCATCTTCATCCTCCAGGACTTTATCCAGGTACCCTATGGCCTCCTCTTCCTCCTCCATGGCCTGCCGGGCACTGTTGGGGGGGGAGGGGGGTACGGGGACCCCACAAGGCTACGGATGGGAGGGCTTACGCGGCCGAGCCAGCCCGGCCTGACTCAGCCCTGGATGCCGGCCACAGCCTCTGGATGAAAGAAGCCATTATGGGATCCCCGGTGCTCCCGCCTGCCCCAGCTCAGGCCGTCGGCCCCGGTGCAAGGCGCTCCCCAGGCAGCGGCACAGCCACCCGCGCGTGACGGCGGCGTCAGTGGGGACGGTGAGGCCACTGGAGCGGGGGCCGAGGGGCTGCCCGGCTTCTGCCCAGGCCAACGCTTCCCCCGGGGGGGGGCCGCCGGCGGTGGAGGGCCGCTGCCCGCCGTGCCGCGCTGCTCGCAGCCAGCCCTGCCGCTCCGCCCTGTGCTCTCGCTACAGGAAATGCACGTCTCGGCGCTGGAGGTGGGGCTGCTCCGCGCTCTGGTCAAGGCTGGGGCACAGCAGCCCGCCACCCGCTTTTTCGGAGCTACGGCGCTGGGCGGCGGGGGAAGCCGGAGAGCTGGGTGCACCCCACGGAGAGGGGTCCCCCACCCGCGCTGCTGCCTCCATCCGGACCCCCCCGCGCCCTTCCCGGGTTCGCCAGGCAGAGCTGTGAGCAATGGGAGAGCGCCCATCCTGCCTGCCAGTGCCTGCGGGGTCCCCACGGTCCCCCCCATGCAGGGCGAGAGCTGGACCATGGGATCTTCCAGAGACCCCTAAGGGCAGCAGCAGGGATCAGGTCCCATAAGGGCAACTGGCCCTCCAGCCTAAGCCCCCCAGGAAAAGGGTCCTGGACCCCTCCCTGTCCCAGAGGAAACCTTGGCAGGGAAATGCTGCCAATGCACGGTGCTTCCCGGAGCACCCACAGTGCACCCAGCGGGGACCAGCACCCACACCTGGCTACCGCCCCAGCAGCTCTGCGGGGCCTCGTGGGCCCTGCCAAATGGGGCAAGCAGAGGCTGGAGATGTGGACATCTGCATGAGCTAACGCAAGAGCCGTTTCAGCTGTTTCCCCCCTCTCCTCAGCAGCAAAAGGGGAACCAGTGGCTGCGGGTGCTTGGTCCCCACAAGCAGCTCGCCTCCCCGCTCCTCTCAAAACCCGTAACAAATTCCTGGTGCGAGAAGAGAGGCAGGGAGGCAGACCTGGGGACTTTCTGGAGCCCAGACCTGCATCCATGCTGCAGCTCAGGCTTTGCACATTTTGGTAAGAGGTCTGTGCTAGGACACAGCCGCCGGGTCACCAGAGCAGGGAAAGCCACCTTCAGCACCAAACCCAGCAGCACCCAACCAGAGGCCAGGCCACCACCCTGCGCTGTGGCCACAGCCTCTGCCAGGATGCTTATCGTTGCGGGTGGGACGGGCTGGTCCCCACACAGCTGCTGGGGGCTCCAGACTCGGTCACAGGAGCTCACAAGACCCTGCCAGAAACCTGCCAGCCCCCAGGCTGGAGATGCCCCCTCTGACACCAGGTGGATGCCAGGGGAGGTGGACACCAGGCCCACCTCTACAGATGGGGGGAGCCAAGTGCCCCGCACCACCCAGACACCCAGGCACCAGCTTACACGCGTGTGCCCACCTGGAGGCTGGGGGTACCCCAAGATTGCAGGTGCTGGCACCCAAAGGGCACTCCCCTAAGCCTCAGCCCAGGCAGCTGCAGATAAAGAGATCAGAGGCAGAGCCAGCGCTGAGCTCTAAAGCTCCCAATCCTGTTAGCGCCGGGCCAGCGCTGAGCCGAGACAGCCACTTGAGACAGTGTCACCGCCCGCGTGCGGGTGGCAGCGTCCCCCCAGGGCCACCCACCACCCTGCTGCTTCCCCAGGACCACCCTGCCAGGGGACGAGACCCCCTCGCAGCGGGGTGCCAGCGTGGGAGCTGGCTTGATCCCCCGCTGCAGGACCAGGGCACCGTGCCCCGGGTCGCGGCAACTTGGCATGGGGTGGTGGCACCCGCGGCAGGGCTCCACGGGACCCGCGTGGGGCTGGGCACGGAGGATGCTGCGCAGCACCCTGGGGGAGGAAGCCACACCTCTGCGCTCCTCCGCCTCAACATCCGGGTTAAGGCCTTAACTCCTTCCACGGCCAAAACCTCCACGTTTTCCACGCCGCTTCCTCCCGTGCCCCGGCCATGCCACAGCCCCCCCGGCCCAGGCAGCGTGGGCACTCCCCAGAGCAGCCCCTGTGCCAGGGAGCAGAGGCACCCACTGCCCTGCCCGGGGGCAGCAGCCCCCAGGTGCCCGGGACAGCATGGCACCCCCCTGGGCTTTAGGGAGACNAAAAAAACTATTTTCTGCTTTCAGTTTCCCACTCCAAAGCTCTCCAAACTTCCCTCTTTGGAAAGAGGATGGATAAAGCCCCGATGGCTCCGTAACGATGCTTGAGTTAAGAGCACAAGGAGTTAAATCTAAGTTTCCCTGCAAAGAGGAGGGGATGGACACGGTGTCCCTCTGCAGCTGCCAGGGTGTCCCCAAGTGCCACTAGATGGAGCCGGCAGCGCGGCTGCGCCTTGTCCCCAGGACACCGATGTGTCCCATGGACGTAGCACCTTCACAAAGAGCAGCTGGACAAGGAGCAGGGTTTCGGAAGCTGAGGGGACATTCGCCGAGGTCACAGCAGCACCAGACCATCGCCAACACCAGAGACACCCCCAGCTGGGCACCCCCAACCCCGAGTTTCACAGCCCCCAGTGCGGAGCTCCGCGCCTAGCCCACCTACCCCTGTGCCGAGGCCATCGGTGGGTGTGGGCGAGACGCCGTCCCCGCTGTCCTGGCCCCGGGCGCTGAGCTGGGGGGACATGGTGGGCGACTCATCGATGTAGGGCATGGTTTCTGAGCCCTCCGGCAGTGCCTTGGGCTCCTCGTTGCCCTCGGCGTCGTAGTCGTCTGCACCATAGTTGAAATCTGCCAGAGGAAGAGAAGATGGCGGTGAGCAGCCAGGAGATGCTGCCGACCAGGAGGTGGGCTGGTGACCATGGCCGGGGGAGGGACAGGGACATCCCTTCCATGCCTCCAACCCTTCCAGCGCCGTGCCGGTGACAGCCGTGCACCAGCCTGTGATTACCTGGGGACTAACGACCGCGTTTCCAACACCCGGGGCTGTGCGGGGACACACACACCTGCACCGTGCTGGCTGCTACCGCCGGCTTTCCACCTGCCCACAGAGCGGGCAGGGCATGGCGCGGGGCACCCTCTGCTCAGGTCCCCTTCCCTATATTTGCATAATTCATGTTACCGGGAAGCCATCGGCCTCATCTGTGCGGGGGCAGCTGCTCCTCCAGACACCCTGGCCCCGCACCAGCGGCTCTGCCCTCCTCGCCGGCTCCGGGGAGCGATGGGGCCAGGCTGGCGGCTGCCGTCCTCCCTGCTCCCCTGCCCAGAGCGCAGGAACGGGTGCCAAGCCCACGGGGCAGCGAGGGGGACGTGGCCACCCCACCTGGAAGAAGGGGGATGGCAGCAGCCTGGGGCACACGCAGGAGTGATGCTGACATGGCCACAGGCAGCCTGGGCCGTGCTGGGGTGGCAGAAGAGGCCTGCTCCCCCCACACGGGATGGGGCCGCCGCCATGCCAGGCCAGTGGATGCCCCACACTGCCCCACGGGTCTGGGCAGAGCCATTTTGGGGACCCAGAGCCCTTGGTGGGGGCCGGGAGCATCCAAACAGGAGTGGGGGGCCTGGGGCCTGCGGCAGGGCCTGGGGGCGCAGCGGGGGCCGGGGGTACATCCTAACCCGTTCCCATGGAAACGGCAGCGGCTCGGCGGCGGGAAGAGGCGGCTGCAGCAGCCCCGAGATGCTGACAAAGGGGAGGGGGAAGGGAGCCCGGCTGCGGCNGCACCCCCCCAGCCAGGTCACGGAGCCGGCCCCTCGCACCCTGCCTGGGGTGTCCCCGCAGCCAAGACCCCCACCCAGATGGGGCACGTGGCCTGCACCCGTCCCAGCCCAAACCCTGCGCTGCTGCTGCTTCGTCCCCCCTGCAGCCCCGCTGCCCCGACCGAGGAGTCCTCCGGCTCCCGCCAACATTGCTCATCCCATTAATATTGCATTCAGCTTAATATTTAAAGTGGATAAATCTTTAAATCAAAGAGCGCTGCACAGCCAGAAGCTGTGCAGGTGCTGGCAGGGAGGGACGGGGACCTGTCCTGCGTCCCCAGGCAGGACGGAGGAGAGCCCTGACACGGGCCAGGTGCGTCCCCGCTCCACCAGGACAGCGCAGCCGCTCTCAGACCTCTCTTCATTAACAATTAGCAGCTAATAAGCATCCCCCAGAGGCCTGACACCATCACCTTGCTGGGGCAGGTGCCTTGGCCATGGTGGGGAGGCCAGCCCCACGGCGGTGGGTGTGCGGTTAAAGCTGTGTTTAACCTGCGAGCCCCCTGGCAGCCGCCTCCCCGAGCCCATACCATCCACGGGCCAGGGAAGCCCTGGGGCAGCCCAAACCCCCTGGCACAGGAGCCCTTCCCTGCTGGCCAGGCTGGGTCTAATGGGGGAGCCAAGGAAGCAGAGAGGGGGCAGAGCTGAAGGTAACCCCCCACAAAAAATTCAGAGCAAGGATGGGGGAACCCCAAACTCCTGTTGACCAGTTGCTCTGCAGCTCCGGGCTGATGCGCAGCCTGGCACCCGAGCCCATGCCATCCCAGCACCCACCCGTGGTGACGCGGGGACAACCGAGGCCACGCCAGCCCTGCCAAAGCCACTGCCTCCACAAAGGCCCCGTGCCGGGGATGGGGCAGGCAGCCAGCAGCGGCCGGGGAAGCCCACGCTGAGCCCAGCACCAGCACCGGAGGGGACCTGGCCACCTCCCCACCCCATTGCCAGGCTTGGGAGCAGCTTGGATAACAAGAAGCAGTTTTAATGAGGCGGCTGGGGACCTTGCAACCTGCCAGAGGTGACACCAGCAGCGGCGCGAGGGGAGGTGGCGGCGCTGATGGCACAGAGGCACAGAAGGAGAAGGCACCAGCCTGCGGAGACGCGGGAACGACCCCGGATCTCACGCACCCATCACTCTTCCCCACCCCGAGCACATTCACGCCCCAGCCGGTGGGGCAGCCCCCGCTGCAGAGCCCTGTGTCGCCATGTCTCCAGCTCCAGATGTGCCCCCAGATGTGCCACCTCCTGGCACCACCCTGCAGGCTGAGCTGCAGCCGTGTGTTGTTGACCGGGCTGTAGGCAGGGGGGATGGGCAGAGGTCTCCCCCACATCACAGCTCTGGTGCGTGCTGTGGGGAGGGACCATCGCATCCCCAAGGCCTCCTCGTGCTGCACCTGGACCATGGGACACCAGGAGGTGCCTCTTCGTTCTGCCAGCAGGGACCACCCCGACCTCCACAGCTCTGGAGCAAAGCCCCCAATCTCCACAGAGCAGGAGCGGCTCCGTCACCGCACGCCCTCCGAGGGCAGGTGGACGTGAGCCAGGATGTGCTGCGGGCAGAGACCCGCAGGGAAGCGCCATCGCTTGGCACGCAGACCAGTGCCCGATGCCACTGAGGGAGGGAGACCCTGCTCATGCTTAGGGGACACAGAGGGTCCGTCCCCTGCACCTCCCTGCCTGCAGGGTCCAGCAAGCCCAAACCGTGCTGCCTCCCTCCTCCCCCGGAGCTGCATTGCCCCTGCAGCCTGTTCTTGTGCCCATGCCAAACCCGGAGCTATTTCTGCTCCAGGCACCTGGGTTTTAGCAGCAGTGGAAACCCTCCTGCTCCACCCAAGACATGGGGACAGAGGAAGCAGAGGGAGCTTGGCCCAGGGAGCCACCTCGGAGCCCTCCACCCACAGCAGCTGCTGGCCCAGGCTCCCCCCACAGTGCTGCAGACCCCAGCCCCACATGCACTGAGGGCTTGTGCCCGAGGGATGCCAGCACTGATGGGGGTCCTGCAGGCTGGCACACGGCCCCACAGCGCAGTGGGGCCAGGAACACCTCCCCACAAGGAAAACCACATTTCAGCTCTGCCACCCAAGCCAATGCCAGCAAGATGATGCTCGAGAGGGAGCGCGGCCAAGGGCGGCCGACAGCTCCTCCCCAGCGCGGGCAGGTGACAGCGCTGTCACAGCAGCACAGGGTGGCATTTTCTTCACTTTCTCAGTTGGGCACATACTGCTTCCAGGGCTCTGCACACCTCAACGCTCATCCGCCCTATTTCATTTCCACAGAAGTTTAACATCCACACAGGGGGAGCAGATTTTGCTATTCCCAGACTGCGAGGTTTGGGAAAATGCCACAGTTTTACTGTGGCTGGGTGAAAATTCACCATGACAACAGGGATGCGTGAGCTGGCCTCAGACCTGCCTCCACGGGCCTCCTCCGAAGGGCAGCTCGACACAAACAGCATCTCCTCCGCACCCCACACTGCCTCCTCCCCACCAGCGCAGCATCTCAGGGTGCTCACGAGCCAGAGCCAGCCACCGCTCCCAAGTGCCACCGTCCCCCGGGCAGCCGCAGCATGAAGGTCCCTGGGGCCGGGTGCCCAGGAGGGCAGCATGGCCAGGCACTGCGGGCTTTGCAGGGATGCAGCTGCTGGGAAAGGAGTGTGCGGAGGCTGGGTCTGGATGCGGCCTCTGGGCTCCAGCCTGGCTGCCTACACAAGCTGGCACAGCGCGATGTCCCCGGCTGCGGGTGTCTGCTTTGGGGGCTTCAGGCTGGAAAACTCTGGGGTGCTCAGCCCCGCACATCACAGCCCCCCAACTGACCCCAGGTTCACAGGCACAGCAGATTCCAAATTCGGGTGAGGAGCCGTGCCCCCTTCCCACAGGTCCCCATCCCACCTCCCCACCCAAACCTGCCCCACAAGTGCCAGGCTCCAAGCTCAGCTGCTTCCCAACAAACATCCTAATGGGAATTCACACCCCGAAAATCACCCACCGGTGTGCCCAGGCAGCTCAGTGCTCCCCAGAACAAACAGCAACGACCCTGTGACCGAGCCCCCCCCACCTCCCAGCCATGCCCCAGCTCCCTCGGATGCTGCCAAGACAGCCAGCCTGCGCCAGGTGCCCCGGGACCGGCACCGCTGGGGGCTTGTTCCTCCTGCATCAGGTCCCGGCTGCCCATCCATGGGACCTGGCGGGATTTGCACCCCAGCCCTTGGGTCCCGGCACCGTGGGACCGCATTGCCACAGCACCCTCAGCACCATGCCTGCCAAAATCACTGCTGGGGGAGAGGAGACATCCCAAGGCAACAGAAAGATGGGGACGGAGACAGCACCTCCGTCCCCAAGCACCCTGTGGGCAGAGCGAGCTGTCACTCTGCTCTGGCACCGGTGCGCCCCACCACGCCGGTGCCACCGCCACCTGTGCAGCCCCTCGTAGCGGACACAGGTCCCCTGGACCAGCCCCACTGAGCGCTGCCACAGCATGCAGGATGCTCGGGGAGGGGGGAGCGCAGCCCCCGCCAGCATCACCTGCCCCCTGCCCGCCCTCGGCTCAGCATCGCCGGCGCAGCACCCGTCCCCAGCACGATGCAGCATCACCCAACAGGTAAGGGGGGGGGAGAACCCGCCACCCCGACCCCTCCCGGCCCCCCGCCCAGGGCACGTACTGCTGTAGAGGGTGTCGATCCAGGAGAGCCGTGGCAGGCCGCGGTGGCTCAGCGGCTCCATGCTCGGCGCTCAGCCCCGCCAGCCGGCTCTCATCGCACAACAAAGGCGGCGGG
>VXAA01002510.1:457702-510526 GCA_013399115.1 Anseranas semipalmata | reverse complement strand
GGGATGATGCAGGATTTGGGATGATGTGGGGTTCGGGATGATGCAGGATTTGGGATGAGGGCGCAGGCACAGCAGGGCACGCCGTGCCCCAGCCCTGTGCCCCCGCGGAGCACGGTTCCTCTCCCGGTGGTGACAGGCAGCCCGCAGCCCGGTTCCCAGCTGGGACAGAGCGGCGAGGCAAAGCACGGACAAGGGCTCTGCCTCCGTTCCTTAACAGCCCAGCCCAGCCCTGCAGCACTGGGGAGACCCGGGCTGGGGGCTCGCTCCTGCTCTCAGGCACTTCAAAGGGACGGGCTGCACCTGCAGCTCTTGCAGTTGTCCTGAAGAAGCAATTTTCTCCATTAAATATCCCCCACACCTCAGCTAACACACCGACATCAGAGAGGGGGAGAATAAAAGCAGCCAGCCTCCCACCTGTCTCAGCAGAGCCTCGCAAGTACGGCCACCCCCTTACCCCGGTGCTTTACATCCCCCCAGGCACCTTTTACACCCTTCGTTTGCAACCGAGGCAAACCTTTTCTTTGAAAATCAGCTCAGGGAAAGCAATCACCTGCCTACCACACCAGAATACACAGAGGGGGACATGCAGTCAGCACTTCCCCAAAAACCAGTGACAACTTGAAGAGTCAGACAGTGGCAGGTGCTATCGAAAGCCCTACAGAGAGACCAGTTTCCATTTTGAGGAAAAATCATAATTCCTGCCGGTGCCGGCTGTCATCTGCATAGTACAGTTGTGTGGTGAAGGCAGCAAACGGGGAAGCCAGACAGCCTCGCTGGGCTCTGCACTGAACGAGGGGAAAGCAGCTGGGTAGTGCACATCCGTGGTAATAAACAAGGTCTCTCACGGGGATTTTCCAACCACATTAGCCTTCATGCAAAATAGATTCTCACACTCTGCCTCGCAAGTGCTAGAGCCTGCAGCATGGTGGGGATGTGCCTTGGGCCACGCATGGAATAGAGGAGGAAATGGTGGGACAAGAGCAGGAGCCAGCTAACGCTGCCAGCCAGCAGTGTGCCGGTGCGTGTTTACCGTGCTAAACCCGACGGAGGCAGCTCCCCACAGCAAGGCACCCGGCTGGCCTCCAGCCTCCTCCTCCATGGCCCTCGAGCTCCATCGCCTGCTGCTCACGCAGAGCTGGGGTGGGGGACGGTGACCCCAGCGCCAGGGGCCTGCTTACACCAGGGAGAAATTCAGTTCCCAGCAGCAGCCGAAGCTCCCACAGGCTCCGGTGCCCCCCTGGCATGAAAAGCGGGGGTGTCCGATCACCTGCACATCTGAGCAGGACCCAGGTTTTCACCATGACTGGGGGAGCGCGTCCCCGTGCCTTGCTGGCAGCCAGGCTGGGGGAGGCAGGCGGCCTCTCCACAATGTGCTGACTTTCCTCTAGCCCTGCAATTGTATTTTTCTTTCCCAAGTCAATGCTTTTTGCACATGAAAGCTTTTCTGTGCAATAAGCAGCAACCAGAGAGGAAAGCAAATGAATGCGTTTGGATTTAGTGTCTCATAAATCATTTTTCAAACCCTGCTCTCGGATCCCCACAGGGCCTATGGCCAGGGGCGGAAAAAAAATCTGCTTGGTCCCCAGCCTTTTCCTGCTTACACTGGTGTCATGGAAATGAGCAACCTGGAGGCTCCTCCACCGCCCCTTCTTGACAAAGCGAGGACCTGGCTGCCCCAGGGGCTTGGGTTCCTCCTGGGTGCCTGGTGCTGGGAGCGGGGCTTGTAGGCATGAGAGCAGCGCAGCCCCATGGGACCCAGCCCAGCAGGAGCACAGAGCTCGCCGAACAGCGCACGACATGGGAACAGATCTTGGGGAGTGAAACAGAAAGGTAGATCCAGCCAGAACCCGCATCAAGGAAAGCCAAGTGCAATGCAGCACTCGGTGTCCAAAATAAGTACTGTTGTTACAGAACGATGTGGGAGAAGTCAGACCCTACATTACTCATTTAAATGGTGCATTCATATATCTAAGGCTGATGTTGACTTATTCCTCTCTCAGAATGTTTTCTTCAGCAAAATGCAAGCGTCAAGGATTAATGATTTATTCCAAATAACTGGTGGCACTCAGTGGAACACATCCAAAGCCAGTTCATAAATTGTGAAAGATTGCGGGAAGACGCTGTGACGATTTGTGTCTTCTCTGTCCCTGGGACTAGCACAGAAAAGTAATTGCCTTCATTTGCAACAAGACCACTTAGGCTATCTGTTAGGAAAACACCCTCTGCACAGTACCTCGAACAACTAACCGTATGAAAGCAGGTGAGACTGACATCTCTTCTGAAGCATCCAGCCTCACCTGGCTCCACGCACGCTGCCGTGCAGCTTGGCCCTTCCAGCCCCGCTCCTGTGATGGACCAGATTTCCTTAGTACTGCACCGTAACAGCAAGCCCCTTGGCACCCAGAGCGGCACGCTCCCCAGCCCTCAGGCATTTCTGGGATGTTCTGCCTCTGCCAGTCTTGATTAATAAAGAAAATGCTTGTGTTTTTGTGTAGAAGGAAAATCTTAGGATTACTGATACTAGACAGCTATAATCAAACTGTTCCATGCCAATGAATAATAAATATACAGTAACAAATGCTTGCTAAACACGCCATGCCAATGCTGATGTATTTTTCATAATTGTTCAGGATAAATGATCAGTAAACACTTTCAGAAGCTGTAGTGATAAATATGTTGAATTCGTTAGCCCATATATTTTGTTTGGAAGACAGCTAAAATTGCAAATGTGTTCCATCACAATCTAACCCACACCCTGCAAAAATATTACACTTGGTTACAAACATCTGAGCCTATAAAAATCCCAAATGCTAGGAGCTGTCAGTGAGCAGTTCAGGGACCCTGTCAATCCCAGTACTACTGTATTCTCCCCCATCTCTCAGCACCATCCCATGAAGCTTAATTTTGTCCCCTCCTGTTCTATAATGAAAATAGGCTCTTGGCCAGGTACCATTGATTTTTGATGCTGTCTGCCAAACGTGCTGTAGAGACCAAAAGAAACAAGGTCTTGAGCTAACCCAGCGTCAGCGCTGGGGAAATCATTCTGCCACGCAGTGCATTAGCGCAGCCGGACGCTCGCGAGGATGGAGCCGTCTGTTTGGGGCTCCGATCTGTTATTTGTGCGGTGATGCAAACAAAGCAGTCTAGGCAAACCTCAAACCCCACCCTTTAGCTACCTGAGCGCTGCAGCCAACGCAGGGTGGCTGGGACCGGGGCCCTTGACTCGTGGTGCTGCCTGCCACGGGCGAGGAGGGCAGCGGTGCTGGGCCACACGAGGGGGAGACGGGGACGTGCCAGCTGTGCTTGCTGGTTGGATTCCAGCCGCTGTTTCAGGTTGGTGCATGGCGGTGGAGCTGTGCTGGGCCTCCTGAGCATTCATTTTCTTTTGTTTTAAATGTGAGAGGGCACCCTTTGTAGTGCAGTGTATCTGTGACGTGCATTTTGGGAAAGGAAAGTGGGATTGCTTAACACCCTTCCATCTTTAACTCTTGAGCCAGCACATTTTTTTCATGTGGAGCTTCCCCAATTTTAGCAGCCATGTCCCAGAGCCAGGGTGCGCAGCAGTGGGGGCTGCAGGGTGCTGCCTTCAAACCCCCTTTCCAATTTCCCTCCCTCCGAAAGCCCTTCCCCATTGCTTTTGGCGGAGGCAAAAGGGCACGGTGTGAGCTCAGGACGGCTTTCCAGGTCCGAGCGCCGCACTGGCCGCAGCCATGCCAGGTCCTGCGACAGGAGCTCCTCTATTGCTGCCGGGGGGCTCCAGCCCCGCCACCGCACAGGCAGCCAGTGCTGACACACTGGGAGCAATTAAGCACCGGGAGCAATTAAGCCGTAACGACCTCATCGCTGCACTGCGCAGCCGCCCTCCTGCTAAGTGCGAGGTCCTCGCGCTGCCTAATGCAGGGAGCCCAGCACGCTCGCTGCTGCGGGCTAGGAGCACTTTGTGCTCTCCCTCAGCAGTGATGCTTTTCCCTCACCAGGAATTTTTACTTTCGGTATTTTGCACTTGGGAACCAAATTATAGCCAATTACAAGCACAGGAAATAAGATCATTCCTTATTTAATCACCGGCTCTGAGAGTCGACGCCACATCTAATCCCAGCGCGCGTTCTGCTTCTGACGAGCTGAGGCGAGGTCTCGGTGAGCCCACCAGGGAGCTGCTCTGCGCCCACCTCTTTCCCCTACGGGTGTGCACCCAGCTCTGGGCTTGAGCCACCCAGCCCCTGCAGAAATGCAGTGGCACCCCTCGGGGACACAGCCCCCCATCGCAGTCCCCAGTAAGTGAATTACTTTGGGGAATTCCAGAATTTCCACTTTTTTTCCCCATAAAAGAGCCAGGGAGGGCTGGGCGATGCCTCCCGTCCCACGCTAGGGACATCTCTCAGTCCCTCCAACAAAAGGCAGAGCTGAGCCCGTCCAGCTCCTGCCACGGGAAGCAGGTGAGCATCCCCGTGGGGCCACCCCAGGGCACCCCATTGCCGGAGACGTGGCCTCGTGCCGGGGCCGTGCATGCCATCCTGTGACAGTGAGCCCAGGCCCCTGCTGACGCGGTCACTCTCATTTTGGGGACTGCAGCCCGAGCATCGCCCCACCGCCGTTCTCAGGAGCCTCTCTCTGTGCTTCCCCACCAGTCGAGGAACAGCGGGCAGCAGGGGGACATGGACGGCGCCCGGCGCCTCGGCCGCATGGCCCGCCTGCTCAGCATCGTCTCCATCGTCCTGGGGACCATCATCATCGTGCTCTACGTTTCACTCAGCATCAGAGGTAACAGCTCCTTCTCTTTTCCCCTACCCAGCATCTCGCGTGCAGTCCCCAGCAGTTTATAGGACACCCCTGTCTGTAGGACACCCCATTCCCACCCCAGCCGCAGCGTAAGGGCATTGAGCACCTCTAAGGCAGGCTGATGCATCCACCACCAACAGCACGCACACGTGCAAAACGCCTTGGAGACCAGGGTGCTTGCGGTAGTGACACACACTGCTCAGACAACCAAAAGTCCTCCCGGTGCTGTCCCATAACTGGGGACTGTACAAGATTTCCCAGGCAAAAGATATTTTGGCTGTGACCTAACGCCTTTCCCTGGCCAGGTTGTGGTGGGTTTGGAAGCGTGCAGCAGGGTGAAAGCAAAGGGATTCAGGCCACAAGTCAGCCTGCCCAGGGGTGCAATCCCCAAATGTTTGGGGACCTTCCCAANCCCCCCCCCCCGCCAAGACCAGCACGGTCAATGGCAGCGCTGCGTGGGCAAACAGGAACCTGAGGTCTCGCCCACTCGAACCCAAATCCCAAGCCCAGAGCATCAGGGACACCTCTGTGACTGCTGGAAGCTGCCCTAAGACTCTCCTTTATTTTACAGTTTCCTAGAAGATATTTTAGCATGCAAATACCTCGAAGAGGAGGAAGACAACTCTCCTTTTGGGGTTTTTACTTTCAGCCTTGCAACAAAAACTTGTCCCAGCGTAGGTGGGCAGCCCCGGCCAGCCTGCTCTGGAGCGCCGTCTGAAGGAACACATGCTTCTGCTCCACCGCCTCCTGGAAGCGAGTTTGGACGAGCGCTGGGATGAAAACATCACGAGGAGGGATGGGAAAGAGCTTCAGACACCGAGCGGAGAGGAGAAGGGGGAAATCCACTACCTCATTCCCCTCCAGCAAAACTCATGGAGCGGGGAGACAACCGCTCCGCGAAGGACTTCAACTTGTCAGCTGCGTGAAGGACAACAAGAAGAGAGAGTTTCAGGAATGAAGCTTATTTTAAAGAAAACCTAAGGATGGACCAGGACATTTTGAGGAATCCTTCTGAGAATTTTGGCACAAGTGACTGTATTTTGGGGGGGTTGTTGGTTTTTAAATCGTCGAATTCTCTGTCTCTACAAAAAAAAACAAAAAGCTCAAACTGCCATCAGGAGCTGAGAGCTGTCCGGGCAGGAGGCAGAGCCGAGCTGCAGAAGGAGCACAGCTCTGCTCTGGCCAAAACGCAGCCACAGGAGCTGGAGCAAGTGGTGGGTGCTTTTGTATTTTTGATGAAAAAACAAAAACAAAAAAAAGAGACAATGACCATTTGCATGCCTTTGGGAATGTTCTCCATGTCTGTTCGTACAAGCTCTTCTGTCACTTGCAGCAGATGTCAGAGCCGGCAGAGCAGGATGCTGCTGCATGAGAACGCCAGGCTCCTCCTCACCCAGATCCCACGGTGGGGTTTTAATGGAAGGAAACACGCTTTCTCTGTGCATCCACACATTTCTTTCTCTGTGCACCTAAAGTGAGGTTAATACTCGTGGCACTGAGAAAAGAGAGCCTGGTTAATCCGCAGCAGTAGTACCAAGGCCCAGAGAGCCCATCCTATCCGCTCAAGCGTTTCTGTCATGTCCTGTCCATCAGCCAAAAGCTGCAGCGTGATCCAGACCACATCACCATCTGTGCTCACCTCCCCTCACCCTTTTGGGCTTCAGCTGAGGACCTACCAGGAGATTTTCAGAGGTGTGGAGGAGTTTAGGATCCCTGCTCCTCCCTTTACCCCTCATGTGCTCTTCTGTGTCTCTGAACATCTCCAGCAGCGCTGGAGCTGGCTGGGGTCGGTTCCACAAATATTATTCTTTTTTAACATTTTGTATTTAGCAACATGTAAAGAACACAGACTTTTTGCTCCTCTCGATCTGCCTGGGCCCCCCCGCTCCCTGCCAAGTCTTCCACGATGCGCGGCCCCCTCCCACATCCCCATCCCCTCCCCAGTCCCACGTCCCCACCTCCTGCCCGTCCCTGCCACGGGCTGGTGCTGGCTTTGGTACTGTATTTGGCCACCCAGACTATGCAAGGTTTCATCGCCTGTTGTATCCAGGCTTTGTAGATGGCTCCTGGCCATATCCACTGGCTCCGTATTAGCTGAGCCTCTCTTTTAGCAAAACTTTGCTGGCACAATTACACGATTGGGAGCTGCACCCCCGGCCTGCCCTGGGACAAGAGATGTTTAAGGGCTCTCCCCTGCTCCCTGTGTTAATCTGGAAAAACCTCAGACGAAACCCAACACATCCAAGGGCTTGTCTGCATGGGGAATTTGCTGCACAGCAAGGCGTGCCAGGAGAAACCTCCCAGCATCCTGGCACTCGCATCCTTTCCAGGCTGGTGAGCACGAGGGGCAGGCAGGGAGGCAGCACAGAAAGCTGTGTGCCGTAAATCCTCGCTCTGCAGCACCGTAGGGACATAGCTGGGAACATCCTCTCATCACCTGTTTGTTTGCTCCTCATTACAGAGTTTTCCTTGGCTAGATGTCATTTGAACCTAGGGGATAGCAGAGCCAAATCCCCTGGACACACCGTTAACGTTTTTCTCTAAATTCAAAGGGGTTGCAGGGACTCAGAGCAATAGCATGTTACTACAGCACTTTCTCGGGCTGCCTTCCCATCCACTCCTTTGCCTGCACTTTAATAGAAACTGCAAGCTTCTAAGTATGGACCAAATTCACTACCTTCCTTTTGCAATTCATTTTTTCTGCACTTGGTGCTAGGGAAAGCTTTGTGCTCAGCCTGGTGAAGCGTCCATCAGGGTGCTCCTTGGCATCCTATCTCTTGTCCCCATGCTCACCAGAAACCCTCCCTTTGAGACTAAACCCCTCATCTTACGGGCAGGCTGCGGGCGCTGCCTCCGTCCCATCAAATCCCCCAAACGCTTCCCTCTTAAGCCCTGAACCCGAACGCTGCTGGCTGACCAAGCCGCTGACAGTCAGCATATGGCAAAGCCAAGAGAGATCCTCCGAGGACAGGACAGGACAGCATCCAGGGAAAACTACGGCGCTTGAGAGAACCAAATGAAGGATTTAAATGCTATTTTTATCATTACATAAAGCCTTTCATCTAAAGAGCCCGAACTTCTCTACTACGGCTAAAGAACAAAGCCCTGCAGCCCCACACGCGGCGGTTCGGCGTTGTGCTATTCTAATTGCACAGATGGCAAAGTTGCTCAAAGTCACATGCATGAGCAGCTCAGAAAAGAAAGCGTTTCTTCTTTCTCCTCCTCAATATAAATAGGAGTGAATACATCATTCCTTTGAATCTGATGTTTCCAAAGGGATCTGAGCAAACAGACGCGCGCGCTGCATTGCAGGGCGGGCTGCAAGCCCTGGCACAGGCAGGGGACCTGGCGGCCGCGGGTGCATGGAGCCAGGCTGGAGGCCCCTGGCTGGAGAAGCAGGGAGCAGCAGAGGCACCAGAATCCAACACAGAAGAAAGAAAAAGCTTCCCCCCCCAAAAAAAAAAACCCACAGTGATGATTTGTTGCACGCACCCACACACGGTTTGTGCCTTCTGCCTTAGCCTGGATCACCAGGCTGCTGAGGCGACCGCTTCGCATCCCAGTATTAAAGATAATAAAAACCGAAGACACTTCAACTCCTTTCCTTTTTTATTCTTCTTTCTGGTTAGATAGAATCGCGCTGCTCTGCACTCTTGAATAAACCTTTTTGGTCCTTCTCCTGCACTTAGATCCAGCTGGAAGCCTCTACGGTCACTCCTGCCATAAAATATTTTCTTTCCTTGCAATCTGGCTCTCGAATTGTGCCAGAGAAATAAGCTCCTCAGGACCAGCCGGACACAAAGGCTCTTTCCCTGCTCTCCAACAACCTCCTCCTGCAGTTTGCAGCCTGAGCTTTTGCAAAGCTTTTGCCAGGAGCCCCTTGGGAAGCTGCTCCCTGTGGCACGCGTGGTTTCACCCCAGCTCAAGTGCCCGCACGGCTCTCAGCTGCGATAGCTCGTACTGGCCAAGGAAGAAGCCGATAAGCCCCCAGCCCCGATGGGCACCTCACACACGATTGTGTTACGAGGAGCCAAACCCCGGCAGAATCCACCCTGAGGCCAGCGGGACACAAGTTTCCTCCTTTGGTCTACAGCTGGGAAACAAAAGCAGCCCTCGCGATTTTTTGCCGATTTAGCGCAAGCACCTTGCCTTGCACGTCCAGGCACAACCGCTCCTCTCCCGAACTTTGTTTTTAGACCGCGGGTGGGCGATCACGAAAGTATGTCACGAAAAGGCTTCTCTCTCCGTCTCCACGAACAAGACCTATTGCTTCTGTCACAGCTTGTTGCCACCTGCTGCAGCCTCCTCTAGGCACACACATCAGCATCAAGCTTTCTGTTTGCAACGAAAACACAAAATCCTCAGGATCCGGCCAACTTCTACCCTCTAGCAAAGCAGGGGAGAGGCGCGATACAAGCGGTGCCATGGCAAGCCAGCCTTACCTGACAGCGAGGTGTAGCTGGTAGGAGGACAGCGCGCCGAGGAGATGGAAAAGGTGGGAAATGCATCTCTAAGCGAGCCCACGTAGGAGTTGTGACCGACGAGTGCGAGGCCCCGGTGGGACTGCACCACGCGGAGCTGCACAGGACCTCTCTGGCACCCGGCCTCGGGGCTCCGCTCCCCAGGGGTGGCCCAGAGGAGCCCCTGCTGGGCACGGGAATGCCGGAACCAGGCACTCAGCTGAAGGAGCAATTTGCAGATGAGCTTATTGTCCCACCACCGGCTGGCGGAGTGCAGCGACCAGTGGGCTAAAAGGGACGGGTACGGGTCAGCTGGGTTATGGCAATGCAGCGCCTGGTGTCCGGCTGGTGGCTGCCTGCAGAGGAGACCAGAAGGATTTTAGCACAAAGCAAAAAGATTTGTTTTCAAGGTTTGCTGTACCGGTGATGATTTTGCTTTTCCTGGTCATTATCTCCCTCCTTTCCAGTTTACCTCTCTCTCCCTATCTGCAAGTTCAACGTGCTTTCCCTCTCGCATCGCTACCCCTGCCACAAGGCGCGAGGCACACGGGCTTGCCCCCGGCATCCCCTCCTCTCGTTTACGCTGGCACCGGCCTTGCCGACAAGGAGCTGCCAGCTGGAAGGGGCGGCCGAGGGGCCGGGAGCCCGCTCCTCCGCCTCACCAGCCCAGAGCACAGCGGGCGGGCAAGGGGACAGAGGCTGCCTTTGGTGTCAAACTCGGACCCTGAGCCCCTCGGCCTGAGTCCGTGGAGAGAGGCTGCAGACGCAGCCCGGGCTGGTCCCGCGCCTTCCTCCTCCGTGCCCCCAGCCCTGCCCTCGTGCTTTGTTACTCACAACAGCCCGGAACCACAGTCCGGGCTTCACAGTCAAGCTGAAATAATTGCAGGTTTAAGGTTGATTTTCTTGCAGCGTACATCCTTTAATTTTGGCAAAGACAGATTTGGACTGAAAACTCCCATGCTTGGGTACAAGCCAAGGGGGCGGGGGGGAAAGCAGTCTTTTCAGAGTGGGAATATTTGCAAAGCATTTGCTAACACCAGTAGGTAGCAAAACTCAAACCTATAAATACCCCTGCGGGATAAGAAACACCAGGAAGGGAACGTGTGCAGCACCCACCCAGGCAGCCCTGATGCCGCTCCTGAGCAGGGGCACACTCAGCCCCTGTGTGATGGTGCCAGGGCAGGATCCGTGCATGGAAGCGCAGGGTTATTCCCACTGCTGCTGCAACCACTTACGTGCACGGCCTCATCCCCTCTGAAGTCCAGCTGGAAGAGTCGTATTCACAAACAGCATGAACATATCAGGAATTTTGGCTGGGCACTTCTTTTTGCTGATAGATGTTTCTTTTTCTGCAGGATGACATGGTATACCTTATATACTTTCTTTGTATTTCTTGGCATGAGAAAAAATTAAAATGTAACATGCATGGTCAAAGCTGAACTTATTTCTTCTGTCTGAGAAAAAAAAATAAATTTGAACTACTCATTTAATTATTGCTTCCCACTCCAAGAGCAAGCAGATCAGCTGGTATTTTGGGTGCAGTGGGCTGCAAATACACACACACAAGCAACCGGCAACAGACAGCAGCGCATCAGAGCGCAGGGCGGCGCAGACAGCTCAGCCCGGTGCTGCAGAGGCGAGCGGCGCTGAGCCTCTTGGTCAGCACGGCTGCTGAGGAGGTGTCCGGCCGGTGTGCCACCAGAATTAGTGGATCGAAAAAAGTGGAACAATAAAAATTGGATCTGCCACAGCCCAGCCCCTGTGAGCCCGCACTTGGCTCACTGGTGGCTCCGTCACTCAGGGCTCCCCGTAAGAGGCAGCATGGCGCTGGCACGGCACCGGCACGGCACTGCCCCAGCAGCCCGGTGAGACAGAGCCGCTCTGCCGCACACGGACGAGCTCAGCCTTCTCTTCCATGCCCTATCCCTTCTATTACAACATGCTCTCTACCTCCTACTGAGCTCTGTGGCTTGCTGATACATTTTTAACAAATTAACCCTATTTCTTTGGTGTGTCCATTCCCCATCGCTTTGAGAACTGCAAGACTACCTAGATTCGCTGGTCCTTAGTCCCACCCTGCCCCACTTGCAATGCTAGCTGAATCGGTGCTGACGTTCAGCTTCAAATAGCAGGGCTAGGATTTCGGCTGCTCAAACTACCCTGTTTTTAAGGACCACCACCCGTGAACACTTACAGCTGAGCAGCTCCAACCTCCCCCTGCGCTGACGGCTGATCCCGTGTGGCACCGAGGTCAGACTTGGCACGAAGCAGCTTCCCTGTCCTGCCTCTGCTCGCCCACAGGCACAGCTCGGCAAGCGGTGGTGTCTCACGCAGGCCCTCGGCAACTTGAGCCTGGTGCCAGGGGAGGCCCAAAGAGCCACCTGCGTGTGTCTTGGTAGAGAAGCAACTTGGATGGTTAGAAAATTCACCGTCATTCACTTCTCGTTCTGCAGCAAAGCAAAGGGACCTGTGGTTGGTGGCACCCGTGCACAGCACAAGGCTTGGGCAGAGTGGCCCCAGGGGGAGAGCTTTTGAGGAACAGAAACAGTTTGCATCTCAGCACACTGATGTCTGAGGTTGCTTTAACCCTATCTTTGGCCTTGTCATGTATGGCTTAAGAAATTCAGCAAGCAAGAAGGCTGAGCAGGAAAGGAGGATTTTTTTTTGTCCTGGAGGAGAACTTTGTTAGCATCAAAAAAACACAAGCACATGGTGGAGAGATCCCCCTTCAATGGGAGCATCCCCCGAGCATCCTGACCATGTCACAGAAGCAGCTGGGCAAATGCAAGCTCCAGACTTCAAAGACTGAAGCTGACAGCCTCTGCTCTGATGTTTCGCTAAAGAGATGGGAGTGCCAAGTGCTTTAGCCTCCTGTTTTATTAATATGCTGCTCTGATGGCTCATGTATAATAGATATGCAAAGGAACAGCGAGAGGTTTACATCCAATTTCCATGTTGCATATGGTTTCTACTAAACACCATAGGCTCTCCACTCACCTCTTAATGTTTGTCTTGGCTAATGAATTTGCATGAGTTTGGGGGTTCAGGCAAAGAACAAAAAGTTGGTCCCCAATTCTTCAGCCAGTTGCCATGACTTTGCTTGACACAGGAGCTGCAAACTAAACACAGGGAAAACCTCGCTCTCTCATTCATAACACCGGATGCCGCTGCAGCGAAGGGCTTGGCACGGTGCTTGTGGGGTGGCTGAGGCAGAGCCCTGGGCTGCTGCGGCCACCCAGAAACGCCAGGAGCATCGCACAACTGTGCCTGGAGAGCTCACGGCGCTTCTGCAGAACTGCAGCAGCAAGAGCTCGCTGGGAGCAGCGCGCAAACACTCCTGGCTCTGTTAAATCGCCCTCGGCTGCGGAGACACGGGGGCTTGTAGCTCAGTGCCAGGCCAAACGAGACACACTGCACCTCGGTCTTCTCTCTGCCCACAGAAAAGGTTACTAGCTGCAGAGATTAAGACCGAATTACGGTGTACGGTGGGTGTCTTCTCCAAAACCTGAAGTAGCCCAAACACACTCCTGGCAGGCTCCAGTAAAAGAGCAGAGGAAACCTGCACTGGGCTTTGCGGGGATGCTGAAAGCCTCCACGTCCCGACCGACCCGCCCAGCCCCAGCCTTGCCCTTGGCAGCCGTGGGCCTTTGGGCCGCACGACCCCGAGCGTCACCTCCAGCTCGACGCTGTCGCTGTTGCCCACCGAGGTGGTCAGAGCCACGCAGCGATGGCTCGCTCGCCGCACAACGGGGTGCTTAGCCAGGAGCCCAGCTCACCCCGCTGTATGAGGTATACAAGACATTTCCATCACTTCTCAAGCTCGTTTTTTTTTTTTAATCAGACATGACATATTCTACGAGCTTTGTAGAAAGAGGGGTGGTTAGAATTCATACAACTGAGAAAAGAAAAAGCCAGCTTGCGTGGCTACGCACGGATTGCCGCGGCCGATCAGGGCACTGCTCTAAACCAGGGCCTTTCCCTTCTGGTGGTTACTGCTGGATGCCTCAGAAGATGAAAACTCCCATCCTGCCATCTCTAGATTACCTAAAATAGAGGCATGGGGATTACTCTGTGAGCACAGCTACCTAGTTTATGTGCTAAAATGTGAAGACTGATGGTCCTCATTGTTTCCAGCTTAGCTGTAAGGTTAGATGCTATTCTTGGTCAAGAGCTGCCAAATGTTTCTGCAGCTCGTTAAGTTGTTTGCTTTAATAGCACACAGCGTGAAACAAAGATGGGAAATCTTCACAGCGAAATGCCTCCTTCTGCTGAGCTCGCTGCATCTTGCCGCACCTTGGAGATGTTTAATTATAGGCTGCTGATTCTAAAGCATTTTCTTCCAATTATTTGGTCTCAGGTCCAATTCCTTAAAACCCATATGTTATACTCCTTCCCAGCGCAGATCAATGCAAATGGATCAGGTCATCAATTTCATCTGGGCAGAACAAAACAGGGAATTCACCCCCTGTGCTGGGACTGGCTACAGGTTCAGAGCAGCTGGCCCAGGGCAGCAGCAAACTGTAATAACATTCAAAGGACATTGGTAAGACATTTTATCTTTAAAGCTCTGAAGTGATGCTCTGTTTTTACCTCGATTTTTGTTTTCTACATTGCAAGATGTACACAGGGTATAGGCTGGAGCTCCCCAGAGATGAACCAGCAGCAGTGGGGTGAGCACGCTCGCCAAGCGCACAGGGAAGTTCAGCTAGCAAATACATAGCTGCCTTGGGAGGTGGAGATTTTCAAAGGCCAAATACATGGATCTGAATGAAAGGAAAAGACCCGAATACCAAAATCCCCACGGCAGCATCCCTCACATCCCTCCTCCTTCCCCCTCCCGCAGCAGCACCGCAGCAGAACTCAAGCTGAAGCATTCCTGGACAAGAACAAAGGAACTTATTCATCCCCCCTCCTAGTTTTTATTTTTTAACTTTGTTCTGAACCAGAATGGAGGTTGGAAATTGTTTACATTTCCTGAAATGCCTGGAAACTCGGGAAGAGGTGGCCAGCAGACCCCAGCCCTGCTCTCAGGCGCGGACACGACCTGGAGGAGCAGTCACCGCCTGGATGCAAAGCCCCCTTTGTGCGGGAGGGCAGGCTGGCAGCCCTCCTGCCTTCTGCCGCTGCACGAGCCGCGCTCCTTTACATAAGCACTGCATGCTTTTATAGACCTGACTCACAAGCCTCCCCATCTCAGTAATATTTTAAAGTAAATTTAGCACTGGTGATACATGCCTGACCTAGAGGGAACTCCACTTATAGCACAGCAGGGAAACAGCCACGTACACCCCCTTTTGCGCTCGACCTCTCCACAAGGCGCTCATCCTGCCCCCAGGAGAGGCCGGGCACAGCCCAGGCGCCAGCTCAGCTTTTCACCTTTTCGCCCTCTTTTTCACCCTGAAAGAAGCCAGCTCAGCACAGGGCTGAAGTCCGACAGGTCTGTAACAGATGACACTCCCAGCACACGTACCAGTAACACCGTAAGTTTCCACCGTATAGCTGGCAACAAAATGGGATTTTGGTTTGCAACCGGCAGCAAGGAGCTGCCAGGTTTTTCTGTGCATCTTTAGAAAGACAAGAGATGAAGAACACTGTCCCCTCACCCAAAAACCTTGCATCAGACAGATGGGTATGGGCAAGGAAGATAAGAAAAGAAACAAAATGACATCCAAAGGCAGCAAATTCTGCCTGTTCACAGCATTCATGACAGAGCACGCTGCACTTGTGCACCAAGGTAGCTAGCAGTGAGGCTTCAGATAGAGCTCTGGGTGTGGTTTTGATCGATAAGCTTCAGGTGGCTCTGGGACAACCTTTCTGGACTTCAAAGTAAGGATGAATTTTCAAAAGAAATGAAAATTATGAGACCAAAAATAAATTTGTGTGTTTGAAATTCTAGTTGAAGCCAAACACACAGGAAGCAAGGGAGGAGGATCTGAAGGGCAGCAGAGTGAGTGGAAAAAGCATTACAAGACGTAAGACCTGAAAGGACTCAATCGCAGAAGACTTCTTAAAAAAAAAAATCACACCACTGGCAGAGGATTCACAGGGTGTGAGAGTGAAAAGACAACAAGAAAATAATACACAATGAGAGAACTGCAAATGCTGTTTCAAAGGCAGAGGGACTGATTACAGCCAGACCTTTCCTCCTGCTTTACCAGCAGTGCTATCAAAAGTGGGTTAGCAAAGCCTCAGGGTCCCATTAAGGACAAAGAACGAGGAGGGCTGCAATGACAGGAGGATGAAGGAAGAGATGAGCGCCAGCACACAGGCTTGGAACAGTCTCAGCTTGCAAAGGGGCGAGATGAAGGCAACCGCGGGTTCAGTGTTTGATGAGCACATCCCAAACACTGCAAGCAGAGTTCTTGTACCTGAAGACTCCTGTTTTGGATAAAGGATCAGCATTTCATAAACATTGAGGTTTTCTGTTAAATCATTCAAAACTCGAGTCCACCCAGCAGCACATCTCCCACGTTCAGCGGCGCAGATAAAACAAAGCCACTCCTGTCTCTCCTTATGAATTCCTAACGGTGTGCTCCGTTCCCTTTCAGCAGGAAATCTGCTCGTGGAATTGCACTGGGACTACAGGGCCAGAGCAGAGCTCATCCATAATGCACGAACACCCACCGCGCCTGAGGCTGTCAGGGACATCAGTTTTCAATACAAACAACAGTATTCTGGGAGGTGGATGGTTAAAAATATAAATCTTACGCTTGTGCCACTATAAATTATTGACTGTACAGGGAGTTGGAAAAAAGGATTCAGCTCCATTAATAATTTACTTTCTAATCCAAACGAAGATGGAATTTTATGCACCACTTATTACCAGTGCCCCAACTGGAAAAACTAACTGCACTTCCCGCTGTCTGCAGCCAGAACTGCCTCTCCATTTTCAAAACAGTTTCTGAAGTTAGTTCTCCAGCTCGAAGCATCTAGCCTAAACCTTCCCTTGAGAAAGAATATGGTCATTCCTGAATATTTAGTAGGCACATTAAGGATACAGAAATTTATCTTTAAAGCAGCATTACAGGCACAGCACAACAATTCTGAAACGAAGATAATGACCTCTCCTCCCTCTGGCTCTTATGCAGATGGACAGGTATCACCGCCAGTCGGATTTTCTTGTTTGAGAAAATAAATTTGAGTGACATTGCAAGATTTAGCAACCAATTACAGAAACACCAGACACGGAGTGAAGGAACCCTGCCCAGTTCTTCAGGCATGACACCACTTGGTTTGACCACCCAAGGACGGAGGCTGTCCAGAGCGCAGCAGTGCTAGGTAATAACAGGCTGCGACAGAACTTCATTGCGAGTTTTTACAATTGTTTGTACCATGTTCAAAGTACTGGCTTATTCTTGGTGTTTGTGTTGTGATAAGAGAGGGGGAAAAAAGGTATCAAACCACAGAGGAGTGTATTAAAAAGGAGGATGGGGAACACCCCTTACGCTCAGAATGCTCTTCAAATCCACATCAGTTTTGGTGTGCATTTAGAAATTAATGTTTTATACTATGGATATACAGAACACTTCTCAAAGCTTACCTTCAGAGAAAACCATCCTTGTTTCCATCTGTCAAAGCACTACAAAAGAAAGCCATTACAAGCCATTCAAACCCTTCCAATGTGGGTGCCCAAAACAGAAGGTGAGAAGGAGGCTCCAGGAGCACGCAGGTAGGAGGAACACGTCCCACCAAACCGAGCACTTGGGTCAGGAAGTGCTCCGTCAGATCTGCCATTTGGTACAACAATGGAGAACAAACCAATGTACGTTCAGTGACAATCCCAAACTGGAGAGATGAGTTACTAGAGCTTCTCTGCATCTTCACTGAAGCTTGGGTAGGCAAAAGTTATCATGGGGAAAGAACCAAGCACCTTGCTTAGAATTCTAATTTATTATTAAGTTACATATCAAAGCTTTTTAAATACATACAGAGAATGCACAATAGGTGAAAAAAATAATTACAGATACAATAAAATAACTTTCAAGAAGCTATACAAAAAGCAAAAAAAAAAAATCAGAAAGTGTAATCAAACTAATTTACGAAAGTCTGGGATGTTTTGTGAGAAAGGTTTTTTTTTTTTTTTGTCTTTAGAGAGTGTTGATTTAAACTGCTTTCCTCACTCTGTAGTAGACAGACCAACAACTGCTTATGTATTCAGAGCTGAAAGCATCACACTGGTTTCAAATAGCCAGTTGACAGATCAGATATGGTGCACCAAGAGGACTTCAGATGTCACCTAGAATATGGCTCATACTGTTTGTCTCAGTACATACATGGTTTGTTTCAGTACTTCTTCCACTGTAGTCTCCTTTACTGCGCATTGCTAAATAGGGCCACTGCTCTGAAGGATTTCATAATCCAGTACTGTTATAAGGAGTTTCAGAACTATTTCTTCCTTCAAAGTGATATAGCTATTACCTCTCCTTCCTGTTTCAAATGAAAGTTTTGGAAAAAAATACATAAGAAAAGGTTAAGCATTAAGTGATCTTGGGAAACAAGCTGCTAGGTTTAGAGAACTCAGATAGTCCCGACTAAATGAGTTTCACAACCAGAAGTGGCGGACCAGCCTTCACTCTCTGTGTAGCAGTTTTGGGGGAGCTTCAGGAACACAGCTCCTCAGAGAGCGCAGCCCTTGAGGACAAGCTGTTGACAAACTTATCTGGAACTTTCACATCACCAAAAAAACCCTAGTTTTGCTCTTTCATTTGCAACACCCAGTGAGGAACTGACTCTTTCTTCTCACAGTAATCCTAAGACCATCCAAAAGAAAGGACTTTACAAACAAAAAAATCCAGCTGATTAGTGTAATGAATCCAGTAGGAATTTATAGCACACTTTGATATCCAAAAGCTCATGAATTCAGTATTGATTTAAGCAATCAAGGATTGCCAAGGAAAGGTAAACTCTCACATTAGGAGAAGCACCGCCCTGCCTGGTCCCAAGGCATATGGGACAGCAAAACCCTGCCTCCAGCCTTGCCTGCACGCCCTCCAGCGAAGGGCAGGGACGAGCTATGGCCACGCTCCGGGTTACGGCCACACCAGTGCTCACCGCTGGCTGAACATACAGCACCTGGTGCTGCCCCAGCACTGTTCCTCTGCTCCAGCAACCAGAGCGTGAAGATCAGATAAACACATACAAAAAAAGTCTAAAAAGCAAGACTAAAAATATTTGAGTCCATCTGAGGAATCCAAAGTTATCGGGAGGATCCCTTATGTTCTAATGCTTAGCTAAGGGGTGTGACAGGTTTAAAAGTCGGTGCTTGTGTACTGGCAAGACTAAAGTAGAAATTAAAGAAGGACAGGGAGAAGGAAACGATGTGCCCTGCAGAAACGCAGACTTCATTTCTATGGATTACTGAAAGTTTTCTTAGCACAATTCTGTTTGGTTGAGTTTCAAAATTGCAACTTTGCCAGGCATTGCAGAAATGAGAATTCTTTAAGGACACTTTTTTCCTTAGAGCAAGAGGAACTACACAGAAGGAAAAACATAGAGAACATATCTAGCAACAGGAGACACACAAACCTGTATGTTGGAATTTGAGATTAAATGTTACAATGCACTGTTTTCTTTTTAACAGTCCATTGCCCTACCTATAGGTTCATGTTATTAGAGACATTGAGGAGAATTAGCAAGTCTTTCCCTTTGGCTATGTGCAAGCACATCACTTCAGAGAGCAATGCAGAACGCCTGCTCACACAGCTAGAGGACAAGATGATGAAGGGGAGATTACGAGGTTAATTAAATGTATTTTCCAGCACAAAACCAACACAAATAAAAACCATAGAGGGGTTGCCAATACTGAAACCATTTCCGGTAAAGCTTTATCAGAGATAATTCAGCATATTTCTATTATTTTATACTAAAATATATCAGTTCCTCCATAACATCTTCATAACATGAAAAATCAATCATGTTTACATATTTATTATAATCTACATATTTTCCATAGCAGCTTTTTCACACAATAAGATTAAATATATGCACCAAATAATCAATTAAGTCCAGTAAAAAGACTGGTTATAAGATTAAGTAAATGAATTTATTTACGATACTGCAGATCTTATATTGCCAACTATATAGCAACCCAATCCTACAAATCCTAAACAGAAGCACGACTGCTGATGAGGGTCCTGTGGGGGCAGAATCAAAGAACAAGCATCAGGGGAGATGAAGTTCGATCTCCCAACACAGAGATTCATTAATAAACTTCTTTTATCCATCAAGGTTTTTCATAAACCCCTTTAACGAACACTTTATTTCAAACCAGGAACATTCCCAGATCAACCAAATAATCACCCTTTATTTAAAATACAAGCCCCACCATTTTACATGTATTAATTCCAAACGCTTTCTAATCCCAATGACAAGATGACTGATTAGAAGTCTTTGTAGACTTTTTAGCACAAAGTTATTACTCTGCAAATAAGCCTTCAAATCCATACAAACATTTTCGGCGCAACAGTGTGGTTTTGCACACTGCATGGGCACAAGTCTCTATTCCCTCCAACAGGTACTTCACAGACACTATAAAAAGCAGTAAAAATTGTGAATGTCCCGCTAGACTCTGTTCCAGAAGAGAACCTGGAGATTACCTGACATTTGTGGGTAATGGCATACATGAAATCGGTTAGGAGCACTGGAAATTCATTGTGAAAAGAGTTAATCAAGTTCTTAGAAAGAGATGTCAGTGCCTCAGTTCGATTTTACTGTGTTATATGACATGACAGATGGAAAAGAGCAGTTGAAAGAGCAGAAAAAATCCGTAATTTGTGAATCTGCAATATCAAAGCCACTCCTGGCATCAGGTTTGTTTATTGACACAAACACAACAGGGTTCATGTTCCATGTCTGGACAAGAAAAAAAAACTTCCCCCCATATAACGGTAAATAAAACTTGTTTCACTATTCATACATTCAACTCTTTACTATGAGGCATGTCCAAAACTTTTGCACTTAGATACATTTGCCTCAGGTATAACCATCATAATTTTCATTTCCAATTGACAGTTTAGAATATACCTACATACAGTGTAAAAATATTAATGCTATTAGAATAACTTTATGTAAATTACAATATAGACTTTTCAATCATGTCTTTATAAAGACTTTTATGATGTCATCCAAAATCCAAGTATTTACACCCAAAAGACTACTTTTAGGTGAACTCATGTTTGGTCACTTTTCAGATGACTGAACACTATGGTAAACAGCTGCTAGGACACTGTGCTCCCTTTTTACAAAAGGGGACTTGTTAGTCCCTTTAAAGCCACAAGAAACCTTATAAATGTTCCTCAGAGGGTGGTTTATTCATATTCTGTGCAAAAAGTGAACTGAACAATCCTTTTTTCTTTGAGGAATTTGTGTTAAGCACAGTTTTCACAGCACAAATTATGCAGAAATAACCAGTATCTCAACCATGAGTTAAAAAGAATTACAGAACATGTATTTAGTAGTAAAGCAACCTGATGGCTTAAAGCTGCAATATTCTTCTCATAGGGCAAAAGGTTCAGTACTGTGCTTGGCCTACAGGGGAAGCAGGCTTCCTGCAGTTTCCACCTGAGGAAAGCGTAGATCTTTCTCCACTTACCAGCCAACAACAGACCTCCCCAGCACCACTGAGCACAGAAGCTGTTCTACTGGTTTTGTTCAGAGTCCCATATTTACTTACCTTGCAGTGAAAAAGGGAACTAAAGAGAGGGGAAAAAAAAAAAAAAAACACCAAATTTAACCAAAGGAAAATGTATGGCAGGGAAGGAGAAACACTGCAGCTTCAACCCCAAACCAGTGTCGCAGTCTACCATCGTAAACTCTAGACATCATGCTGATACTCCCAGCCACGAAGAGCAGGCTGTTTGAAGTCTGTCTCTTCCCCCGCTCACTTTTCCTTGACTGGGGGGGAGGGATGGTGGTGATGAGTTTAGCAGAGTCCATGGGGGAACATCCATCAATGAAAAGCATACAGCAGCAGTAAGATGGTACAGATGCCAATAACACCACCCAAGATGAAAGAATCTCGTCGTTTCCGAAGGTTGATCCTTTGAATCAGGCTGTTCACTGCTGGAAACCGATCTTTAAGGAGGCTGAGTCAAGGTCATATCAAAAAACTGTATCTTTATTAACAAGCCCCAAATTCTGCACATGGAAGTCAGCAACACTGCAAGAAATGCAGAACTACTGCCAAGCTGGAGAAAGCAAATGCAATAAAAAAACACTTGTAGATAATTAGCAGGATTACAACTGTACTTCACTAATAAGACAATCAGAGAAAAGAGATAACAAAACAGCTCAGAGTTCGCATTTACACAGAATATAGTATTTGATCACCTAAATTACCAGTGCTTGATATAACCTCCAATGCGAGACTTAGTTACTTTTAATGTTTGAATGAGAATGAAAAAATGTGGCAATTATATAAAACTTGTGTGATATTTAACGAAAATTTTTAAAAATTGAAACTTAATTGTTACTGGTGAATGGAACAACCAAAGGTATTTGACTGAGAAAAGCACGCACGTTGCACAAATATGCACTATTCACTCTATTGCATATAAAGAACTCCTCCTACTGTAAAATCATAATAATGTAAATCTATCTCTTAATGTACAAAAATACAATGGCCAGCAAGACAAACAGTTCCAGAGCTTCATGTCTTTGGAACCAAGAATCTTTTAAGGCCAAAGCTTATTGAATTTTTTTTTTGTTCTTGCCAGTTGCTAAGAACTGTAATGAAATTTATGGCTCACCAAGATACATCTCTTCAGGATGTAATCTGTCTAATCAGATGACACTAATGCTGTTCTTTGGGCCCTTATGACAGACAGGAAGGAGTGAGCAGGAGAACAACAAACATGCATGACTTGACAATCCGAGCCACGAGCATAAAGTATGGAGAGAATCTAAGGAACCAAAATCTTAACATCTGCAAGACTGTGACAGACAAGAGAATCCTCAGGTGATGAATACTCAGCTATAAACCATAACAAGCAGCAATCTATGCCAAGTTTTAGCTCTGGATAGTCTTGAAAGCAAAAAGCAAGAAATTACACCTTTAAGAAAACGTATAGCTGGGAAGGCCATTGAATGCTGTTGCAGGTCTCTGTGTGAAAACTAAAGACATTGATCCATATGCAGTATTCAGAGTTAAGTAAAAGCAACTTGTTCACCACATTTGTCATTAAGATACTTCAGTTAGATTAAGAAAGTGACACTGTTAAAAAAAAAAAAAAGGTCCATTTGTCACTAGTGACAAGACCCCTGCAGATTATACAGCTGCTGGCATCGCAAAGTAGTTGGGTGCCCAAATGACGTACTGAAAACATTTTACTATACCTCTTCTTAGGCTCTGGCAGTACAATTTTTTTAAGAAAGGATACTCGCCAAGGTGTTCATCTTGCTTTGTATTGACTTCAACATCCCTCTCTGCGAAGTCATATTTTCTTTAGTTGCCATGGCAATGCTGGAGAGAGAAAAGAGGGGATCAAGTTGCTGGTGCTAAGAATAATCTACAGCTAAAACAACAGGAAAGCAAGCAGGCAACACTTCTTTAGAGAACAATGAATGAGCTGAAGCAATATGAATGAAACAACATTTTTTCCATTAATCTCTATCCTTTACACTTAAATGATTTCTTTTTATATAAGCCATTAACAATTGGAAACACTGATTTCCTGAAACGGGCAGGTTTTTGGCACATCTCCGCCCCCAGCCCCAACAAGAAGTGGTGCTCCATTACAAGCAAACCTGAAGGTAAGCTTCCAGTCTAAGGTTTAAATTCCAAAGTTTGTTTAATCAGAAAAGCCCCATACTTACTTTCACTCTAGAGAGCATATGAAAATTCTTGTCTGCCATCAAGATAAAATTACTATAGAAGTATTAAGCAAATAAGAGCTGCCTCACAATTAAAAATCAATGTACAAAGTGAATGTGCTGGTTGAGAGGAGATGGAAGTGCAGTTTGAGAACACAGCTCATGGAGCTTTACACCAAAGGTTTCTGAACGCATGGTCACCAGGTCTTTGAAGACCTTTAAACACAATGAAGTGTTGGGATCTACTTTGCCTGACTTGGGATTTATACTGTCCTCGGACTCCAGAAAAGTGGACAAAGCTTTTATTCTCCTGTATTAATGTGCCAGCAAGCCCAACCTCAGTGTTTTCCAGAAGCTGGAGTTGAGGAAGCTGGTGCATAATGAAATCACATCAAATGATACTTCTATGATAGCATAGATAAAACACATTTTTGAACTTTGGTCCTAATTAAGAATGTGAAGCATGGGAATCTCATTTTCATACTCTGCTTCTTCAATAATACATTGTCCAGCTGTATGTACTTTATCCAAATACAAGAACACAATACAGGTGAACATAAAATAAAATTTCCCATTTCAAATTTAAAATGTTCTGGAAGTTGGAAAAAAGCAACTGTGCTTTATTTAACTTTATTTTATTTAAATAAGACATTTAAATGAAGATTTTAGAGAATTACTCAGCTGACTTTTTTTTTTTTTTTAAACCTTAGGTTTCTCTTCAGCCCATAAACCAAACTGTTATAAGATGAAAAACGAAAGGGTAGGCTACTACCTATAGCTCCAGGTAATATTTCATGTAGCTGTTTTGAATGCAATAGCTTTGTTTGGACGAATGCACTCATTTACATATAGAGAAACAATATATAAAAGTTTAGGCTCTGCAGATACAGTGCTTAAGAAGGAACAGTATGACAAACACTGCTCTCCTTGGCTGGCATGCTTTTCAGAAAGAAACAAAGCAGGACATAAATACAACAGTGTTGGATAGTAACTCAGAAAATGACACCTATATTGCCACTGACTATACTTACATGAATAACAACGATTAAAAGAAGTTCTTGGATAAGTTTCTAAGTTTCTAAGCCTTAAAGATGGAGGGAAAGTGCTCTAGGAGAATAAAAGTTAAGTGGAACACCACCACAGAGAGAACTATGAGAAAAGGGAACTAAAACTGTAATTTCATAGGAAAATTAATGGATAGGAGAATGCATCCATTCAAAGCATATCCAAAAGCAGATATCCAAACCTTCAAGAGCATTTTATGCTTACTCACACTCATTGTCTGTATACAAACATGATACAAAACTCACAGCTAACATGAGTATTATCCCTAAGGACAGGCAGGTACAAAGCCCTGAGATGTGCTGCAAGCCCCCCATTATTCCCAAGTTCTGCTGCATGAATTGGACAGTGCATTTTATGTAAAGCCGTAACATTTACTACTGAACTGTCTGAAGACACTTGCTCAATACATCTGACTCCCAGTCACCATTCTATAACAAATTCACGTGGGTCTCAAGGCTTTGGGCTCATCTTTTTGTAACGGTTAAAGTGCTGAAACACCATTTGTTCAGATATTAGCACTAAAGTACTTAGGCTGAGCTGGCGTTTCGGCACTGGAAGATGACAACAGAGCACCTTTACCCACCGTAGTGCATCTTCCCAGGCAAACCTGATAGGAAGAGTCACGCACACAAATTGTATTTCTACATTTGTTAAACATAGCATTGGCATTCCTAACATTTTTATAATGAAGACCACTTGATATATTTTATTGCAAGTTTCTCTCTGAACAAAACAACATTTGAAATGAGCAGCTCTGGATCACCTGATGTACCACTGGCTTCTCCACTACGACACTACAGCCAACAAAATAAAAATAGCTGGCAGAAACCAGCGGAGCCAAGCCTAACAATCGTCCTTTCAGACCTGTAGCAAGAAGTCAGTATGACAGTTCACGAACATCTTAAGAAAAGAGCCCAGATCAATGATCCCTAAAGTATTTCTGGAGCAGTAAGTTCATTTGGGCTCCCTTCCATTGATGCCTACTCCATCTCAAGTAGCCCTTGATATACCATCTTCAGCCTTCATGTGCCAGACAAACTTAAAAAAAACAAATACATAAAAGAAAGAAAAGTTAAAAATCTGCTTCCATCTCTTTAGGTGGAGGCTGCCCTTTCCAACTCTGGTTTTGCCCACAAAAACTAAGAGTTCACGAAGCCAGGCCCAAGTGTTCTAAGTGGCATGCTTCTGTTCGTAGCAGGAGCAGAACGCCTTGCAAAGCGAGACCAGTTCACCGCATGGGCACAGGGGAGACGCAGGTGACGGCAGAGCCAGCCTATGGCTCTCGCAGCATCCAGACTCTCCCAAAAACTCTGTACCAGGAGTTCTTTCAAATAGAGTATCACGCATTGACAAGGCAGATCAATATATTATTTTAGGGTTACATTAGCATTCAGTCAAACTTGAACAAACATTAGCAAACTGGGAGTTTATCATTCATAAAGCATATAAACAGTTTGATAACATGTAGGCAAAAAAAAATAACATTTTGGATCTGCAGCTCTATAAGAACAGATTTAACCTTTTAATACTGTTTTGAACTTATAGATTCATTAAAAACAAACAAAAAAACAAAACAACACAATGGAAGCTTCTGTGCATAACTAAGAAAAACCTTCAAGCATTTTGTATTTCTGCATTTTTTGTTTTATAATTTGAAGTGCCAAATCAGCACAAAGTGAAAATGGAACTTGGGGCTAACTGGAAGCAACAGGGCTCGCAGCTGCCTCCTTGGTGTTCAGAAAGAGGTTGCCAGAATCCGCTAACCAGCGCTCTTCATTCGTGCAAAAAGAACTCAAGGAAGCCTGCAAAGCTTCTCCTCTTAGACTGTGCAAGTAGTGGCAGGCAGCAAATTGTGTGTGCTTGGTGGTGTGGATACACCAACTCATCTGACCCATGAATGCAACTCATTTGTTTGATTACATAGGAGAGCCTTTTTAGGACTAAAATTACAAGAAAAGGAAGTGAAAACTAGATTAGAGGAGGAATAAAGAATAACATCACTGCCTATCCCAATAGTGCATGAGAGTACAAAAAGCCTGTAAGAGGTGTCAACAAAAATTCTCCGATAAACAGAGGTAGATCAATCCAGAAAAGCAGTTTCCATCTAGGGCTGCAAAAGGGGCTACAAAATTATAACAGTAAGTATATCGGATTGTATCATATGTGAGAAGATACGGCATTTGACAGATTACATACATTTACAGCTCAGCATATGGGTATTTTAGTTTCCTAAACTACAAAACAAACTCACAAAAACATTGGATTTGCTATTGAGAAAAGCACTCAGTGAATTTTGAATTACTGTGCACTGAGTTGGAAAAAAAAGATTTTGTAGCTGTACACAAGGAAAGCTTGCTCAGTGACCTACAGCTTCTTATCTTACATGTCCACACTGCCTTGATACTAGTCCAGATGCAATTTTAATACAGCATCTCTCAATGCACTCCTGAATTAAGCCACATGTTTTCATAAGATGCATCCAATGACTCATTAAAGCATCCATTAATTTACAGAAGTGAAAATAAAAGATGATTGCCAGGATATAAAGTGTTCCTGAGACACCTCCAGAATGCCTTTGGAAATAATTATTACAGATTATGATGGAATAGAGGGTTCCTGCTCTAGCATCTGATAAACGAAACAGTCCATTTCACATAAAAAGGCATGATGTAACTGTTTAAGTTTATGGATGACAAGATTGGAACCTGTAATCCCCCCCCCCCCCCTTAGGATTTTGGAAATTTTAGCTCAGTGGGGTAGGTTTTACTGATGTGCTTGGACGAAAAATAAAAAAAGGTAATGCTTGCCATTTTTAAGTTTTACTGTCATACGGTCATTATGATGTCCACAGGAGTTTAACTGGATACTAGCCACCATTAAGAAATCAAAATTCAAGTAGAAAGCACTGTTCTTCATGCATAATTTGATTACTCAAAACATTAATTGGTTTACCTAGGCCTTTATATTTGTGAACCTGAGACTATTAAATTTAAGCACTACCAAGATGAAAACACACAGCTCTTGGGAACTAGTCCCCTGGCTGGTCTTGTACAGTCTTGAGTATTGAGGCTTCCTCACATCCTTCATTAAACAGTTTTGCTTCCATTCCCATCCCTAACATATGCTCATTATCTCACTGTTACCATTTGTTTACTGACAAATGATTTTTTTTTTTTTTTTTTAATTAATCATCTTCCCTTTCACAGTATCGGTCCCATTTAGTTACTCGACACAGTAAACCCCCAGATTACTTTTTTTTTTTTCCTTCTACTCAATATTTACAACAAAAGATTAAATCCTTCTTACTGGAATCTATTTCCTACCTGTGGAAGATCCAACTTTACTAAATTATTCAGCAGTACAACACACAGAATAAGGTTTAAAAGCACACTTTTTTTCCAACATAATGACAATCCCTTGTCAAGGCATTCTTGAAGAGTTGCTGATAATGGATTTTGATCCTCTAATTTTCCCAAGCTCCTCCATCCAAAGGAAAGGTTTGGTTCCTCATTTGTTCTTGACTGATTATTACCAATAATAATACATTTCTGCTAGTCCATGTTACAAGAGTGGAAACATTACAGAAAATTAAAAACTCTAATCATGACCCAACTACTTAAAACTTATCCCCATGCCATAACATTCATGACAGCACTTCCAATGTTAATCACCATTTACTGATGTAATGGTTAGGAAGATAAAAGAAATTCCAAATTACCCTTCTTCACACATTTTGGTTTCTCTCCTGTGAACCAAAACCAGTCTGTGTATAAATTCAGACCATCTGCATCAGTGCCAAGTGATTCCAAGATGACCCTGAGTTAACATTTCACTTGGAAAATAGCAGGAACTATTCTCAGTGCAGCGCTGGATTGAACTAGTAGAGATGGGTGTAAACCACGTTCCTAAAACCAGATGGTATTCTGCCCTCTATATTTAATACTAAAGCACTGCTCAAGTACAGCATTAATGACTGCAATGCTGGAGGAATCTCTTCTGGGTAAGCCTGAGGTCAAAACCACAAAGAGCAATCCCTCTCTTCCACCAATTAGCAAGGAGTATCTCAAATTCCTGTGCTAGTAGCCATGTTTCCCCAAAATTTCACTTACATATCTAGTTTGTCCTTGAATGTTCAGTAGTGCTGTGGGTATGTGAGCAACCAAATTTGTCTTCAAAAGAGAAACAGCTGATATTCATACATAGTCTGCAGTTTTCACTGGCATGAAAAAGTATACAGCAATAAACATTTCCAGCCATTATCAAATTCAAACTAGTCTAACATGCAGGCTACACTTTTAAAGCTGCTTGACTTGGAAGCAAAATGTTTTTTACCTAGACAAATGTTTAAGCTGTTGGGTATTTTCACCCCACATAGCAGCCATATATATATAGCATGTTATCAAGCAAGACGTACCAAAAAGTCAACTTCTTGTTTCATCCATTGAGACAGCTCAGTCAAATCTATATTGGTGCAGAACTAAAACAAAACTCTAAAGGAACAAGACATGTTTTTAAAAATCAAACACTTAGGTATGACGGGAAATTCTGCTTCATTTTGTACTCCATGAATCATACTTGCTTATTTAAATTCATGACAACATCTGTGACTAAGGGAATGGGCTCTGTGACTATGCAGAGAAACGCAAGCTCTACTTTTAAAACGATAACAATTCTGACTATATCGCTTATTCTTTGTGTATACATACATATATATTCATATATATACACACACATACATATGTAGGCATATGTACACATACGCACACACATGTAATCTTTCAAGTTACTTTAAAGACTCTGTCTTTTGATGAAGGCTAAAATAAAAACAAAAGGAACATTCTCCCAGAAATGCATGAGATTTTGCCCAGACTCTGGAAGGCTCTTCTGAAAAGAGCTAAGACTCAACATCTAATTCATACCTTCCTATTCTGTAAAGTCAGGATTTAATGCAAGGGAATTTTTCCCTTTTATCAAATCCTAATTATTACCCAAAAGAATACCCTAGTATACACGGAGATTTTTTTTTTCCTTCATTTAATCTATGGGTTTGGTCTAGCTTCTAAGTGGAAGTGTAGTAGTCCAATCTGTTAACATACAAAGACTAACAAATCAACCTGAATCAGGCATCAGAAACAATATTATTATAAAATCATAATAAGTGGTCACACTGCACATGCAAAACTATAACAAATTTTCAAAGTGAACCAACCTAAAAATAAAAGTTGTTGGAAAACAAGAAATAAATCATTTGCTATTTTCAGAAGGTGACAATGTTTGAAAATGAAAACCCGAGAACACCAAACATATTAAGCAAAATCTATGCTTATATTTAAATAGGCCCAAGACAAGCGAACACTGTTCCAAAAGAACTGCAGTACAAACTATCACATCCCACTCCTTTCTGGAAAGAAATATGCTGCATTAAGAACCCATGTCACGTAATTCGTTTAAAAATTGATTATAAGCTTAGTACAACAAAACATCTGGAATGACAGCCCTACTCATCACGTAATAATTTCAGCGTAGGTACCCCCAAATTCTTTTGCGAGTATGTTTGCTCCTGTGGAGGAGCCATACACAGCAGAAGTCGGGCTCTGCGCTTCTTCAGTTCCCTTCTGTACAGAAAGTCAGAGCCGGAGTTTCACAGCTAGGGCTCACTGCGGTGTCACTGCCAACGGGGTCACCTGCGTGCAGCTATCAGCAGAAGCCTCTGCACTCACTGAAAAACACTTTCCGGTGTTTAGAGTGCTGCTTAACAACAACTCCTGAAAAAATGAAGAGTGATCTCATAACTTCCTGAATTACACCCAAATAATATGAGTAATGAACTATAGCAGATGTAGCTCTTGAAGACAAGACAGTATTAGTTGCCAGAATAAGCTAATGATGTCTCACTTTACTCAAGGAATTCAAACAGCTTCTCCTCCACAATTCCATCTTTTAGTTGGTTTACAATAGGTAGAGCAATTGATAATCAGAAGTTGAATAAATTCCCATCAAGTAAATTCACTTAAAATGCAGCAGGGTTTACCATCAATTAATACCACGGCTGAATATTTGCAGCTACTGGGGCTGGAGAGTAAAACAAAAAAATCACCCTGGCTTCAACAGAGACAGAATTTAATTAAGATGATATAAAATGTAATTATGTGTCCTGTGCAATGTAGTTACTAAACAAACTCTTTTTCTACAAAAAGAAATGTAGAACACTTTTGGCAACAGCTACAAGAAGTGCATTTCCTCTAGATAATAAATGGTGCAACAAGGAGTGCTGAAATGCAGCCTCCAAAAATCCAAGTCCATCTACTAGCAGAAAGAAGGCTCCAGCCAACAGCAGCAAGCAGCTCCGAACCAAGCCCCGCGGCTGGGTTACTGCACGAGAAGCAGTCAGTGCGGAGATGGTCGATTTGCAGTCAGCCACGGGCCTGCAGCTCTCGCAAGGGCAATCCAAAGCAGTCCGAACCCAGCCAGGACGCTGCTGATACTGTGGCTGTGACACCACGGAGCTTCGGTAGGCTCAGGCCTGCCCAAGGAACCCGGGTGAGCTCTCAGGCAGGTGCCCTGCTGCGAGCCCCAGCTTGCGATGGCCAGTCCCCCGGCACAGGTAAGCCTACACGGGAGCTCGCTTATCGCACATACTCTCAAGCTTCTCAGATGACACGCCATCAAGAGGCGAGGTGAAGAGCTCAAATGATAAAAGCACGAGTCATTTTGCAGGATATTAAGCTTAGGATGTCATCACAGGCTTTTTAATGCTTTAGTTGCTGGAGTGGCAGCAAGGAAGAGATTCAACAAATACGAGCAGTTTTACGAGACGGAAAAGTAGGGCTACAAGCACAGCAATAAAGGAGAAGATTTTTAATCAGGAAAAGACTAGAACCCAAAGTAGAACAGACTCACAACAACTGTGCTAAGTTTGGCAAGTATCTTTATGAGGCTGTGGAGAGATTGTATCCACATTTTCAGACTTTATCGCACTGACCACTTCTGGTTGGTCATAGCACATTAATGCGGTGGTTTAACACATTCGTCCACCATGTTAATTATACCGAGCCCACTGAATGTACTTAAGCTAGCCAGACCTTAATGGACATAGAGCCTTGCTGCACCTCTAATTACTCCTCTTCATCACTTATGCCAGTATATGCATTATCTGAAACCATATCTTGCTTGCTTTCTTCCTTTTTTTTTTTTTTTTAAAGCAATAATCTAAAACTTAAAACCATTAAGTCAGGCACTCTGAATTATTGGTTTTCAAAATCCCAGAGTTCAGTGGAATATTGGGAAGGGCACAGATGATAAAAGTAATTTATAATGCTATGGTTCTAAAATTTCTAAATCAGTTAGAGAAGGCAGCAACACAAGTATTCAAACCATGCAAAAAAACAAAAGGTAAGTAACTATACAACAGCAATAATCACTCAGGCCCGTAAGGTAAAAGCCCTTACCAATATCAGCTGCATATTGGGTTGCTGAACATGTTAAAGGATTACAGAAAATCATGCTGCAAAAGACTGTCATTATGAGAAGAAACAGCTCCACTATTGGAACAGCCCTCGATAGCTCAACCCGAGATTCACTCTGCTCAGTCATTCCCATTGTTTTTAAAGAGGCTATTCACCTTTGAAAAGAAACCTAAATTTTCTAAATTAGGATGAATAAAATATTTAAGCAACACCATTATGTCAATACTGAATAGCAAAAATAAAAACCCACTTCATTGTAATACTGTGTATGATTTGTAAACAATACAGGTATTGTATAAATAAAATGACTGATATCTTTGGACAGTTCAGTGTAAACACTGATTGTACAGAAAATAATGAAAATTAGTAAATTCATTCCTACCTTATTGTTTCTTCTATCAGCCGATCTGAGCTGAAAGCCAAAAAGAAAAAAAAGTTAAAAAAAGGAACAAGTACTAAGTACTTTCATCATTATATCAGCAATCGCCACGATTCAATCCTTAAGACATTCTAAAGGCAAATTTGTTATTTCAGGGCCCTGTCACTTTTCACTACAACACAGATTTGGTGTTTATGCATAATGAGAGTCTTTGGAGAAGATGCAGATAGTGTTCCCTGTAGCAGCACCAACTGTATGCAAGAGCAGATGCTCAGGAGAACACAAACTACCCAGAAGACAGAAAAGGTGGAATGGGCTCTATAATTCATAGTTAATTAATATTAACCGAGCCCAACATGTTCAAGGTGCCCAGGACAGTTTGGAAAGGAATATTAGAGAAGGAAGTACCTCATTGTTTGCTCTCTAATCCCAGTCATTCCTTCCCACCCCCTTAAAAGAAGTAATTAAAAACAAAAGCTGAAGCTTGGTTCCAGGTAATAACATCTCAAAACACTGCTTCAGAGCTAGTTTAGCAAATATCGTGTTATGGTGGTTAACAAGACAAGCTCTTTCTATAGTAATACCGGTTGGATGAGAACTAAGTGATGCTTATGGGAAAGAGACTCCACGTCATCTGTAAGAGAAAGACCTCGCTAACACGTGCCCCTTCCCACCACTGCCACACACCGACGAGTTCCTGTGCAGCACCGCTGGGAAAAAGAGCTGAAAATACAACACTGCGGAGAGAACCTTTCATTTAACAACGGGCTTGCAAGATTAAGATGACAAACAGGATCCTCAGAAGACTAGAGCAATTTTTCTGTACTCAGCTTAGTTATATACGGATTTTTAAATCAGTGTTTTACAGCCATTTATGAAATGCCAGAAAAACATATCTCGTTACAGCAATCAATATCTCAGTGTAGCACTGGCAGAGAACAGGCGGCTGCATCCCCACTTCCCATACTGCAGAAACAACGACGCATCCCTACAACTGCTCCGCTCACCCCACGGATCTACGCAAACTCGTAGAATAACTGAAAACAGCGAGTTTGCAGTTGAAGAAGGACATCAATCCGAGGGAAGGCAGTTTTATACAGTACTCAATATTGCTTCCCGTATTAAAACGGGAATTAGTGCTGCCAAACTAAAAGGGTTAAAAGACACTAGGAGGGCACATAGAAGGGCACGACCATCCTCATCGTCCATCCTCCGTGTCCCAGGCGCTTTACCATCTCTTGACGGGGAGGCACCAGAGGCACAGGAGGCCCCAGGAGGAGCTGCCCCATCCGCAAGCTCTCGTCCACCCACGGCACCCCGGAGGTCCCCCCGGCGAGGCGCGGAGCAGCACGCTGACAGCGCGCAGCCTGCTTGGGGAGGGGATGCTGACGGAACGTCCCCGTTTGTCTGTGAAGAGCAGTGACAACACCACCGTCGCTATTTCTGTCTAGTCCACGGCTTGAGGTATGGAGACAGCACGCAGAGCACTAAAAATATTTTGCCCAAGTTTGAGTTGAGAGGGACTCAACTGGGGCAGCAAACACTGAAAACGCTGGAACTGGAGCACCTCTTTGCGCTCCCAAAACAAAGCCACGCTCCAAAGAGTTAAATCAGTTGCGAGTTAATGGGTTTAATGAAATAAAACCATTTTCACTCACTGTGGTGTTTATTACCACAGGCACAGAGAACTGGATCGCCACAGGTACGCACACAAAATGAACGCAACCAGTGGCAAGTCTCACAGGATCTGATACTGGCCCCAGGTCAAGCAGAACAGAAAAACAAGGCATTAAAGGTTTCTGAAATCGCTGATTCTCAGATATAAAATTCAATGAGAATGTGCTTTTTGTACACACATACTGTAACTAACTAGTGTTTTACGTGGTCAGTGCACAATAAGAATAAACTACAAAACCATCAGAAAACAGACTGAAAAGCAAGAACGTTGCACAAGAATGCACCATTTTTAAAAAGTATTGATGTATTAATAACAAAATGAGATGATATGTGCATAGCCAAAAATAAGGTACACTTATTAAAATTCTGTGGAACAAAATATTGCTAGAACAGTCCTGTTTAAAAAAAAAAGTCCTTCCCTGGAAAAATCATCAGCAGCAATTTGTCCATTTAGCTGATGAAATTACAGTACTTTCATGTTGGTGAACTGAAGACAGGGAAGTTGAACACAATCAGAGACCTTAAGTGAACTAGGATGTTCTCCGAGGTTTTCAGAGCACAAAAAGTAGGCCTGTCAGTTCTCAGCAAAGACACTAACTGCTATTTATCTTAGAGAAAGCAGTAGTTAGGCAGCTTTATTACTTAATCAGAGAAGTAAATCCAAAAAGTATTTAAAAGCTTCAGATTCAAGTATACTGCATTATTTTGTTTATACGCTTGTACGTATGTATGTATACACATGTATAAAAATAAACACTTAGATGTAGCTACCTGTAAGATGATGACTGGTAGAAGTTAGTAAGATGCACAAACAGTAATACACAGTTCTCAATACCAACAAACATGTTAGATGCCAACAGGAGACATTTAACTGGTATTTGAAGTCACAAGGTCAATGATTCTCAACTTAGGTGGCAGTCACACCAAGCATTTAAAAGGATGAGCTGCGTAGGAATTTCCTTCAGCATGACTGATACACAGGTAAGGGCAGATTGAACTAATTCATATATTGCCATTAAATAAATAGCTGCAAAGCACAGGGATTTACTAAACACCTCTTTCATGATGTTCTTCCTACATCATCTTCTGAAGGCCCTGAGAGTATGCCCCAAAAAAGGCTCCGCTTGCAAGCCTCCAGCAGGTGTACAAACTCCAGCAAAAAATGACAGTGACACGATGTGTGCATTTTCCTGCTCTCAGCTGCTGAGTGACTTAAGAGGCATTTTGTTCACTGAAATTTTGGTAAAGACAGTGTGAGCAGGATTGACATTTTATGGTAAAAATCTGTGCATCACAATCCTTTAGACTTTTGTTAAATTTAGTGCTTCCTGCAGAAGTTGAGTTTAAGCAGATGTCAGATGTTTTTCTAAAGGCAATAATGTGCACTCACACAGCATCTCTCAGAGTCTTTCAAAGTTCTTGGCAAATGCTCACTTACAGTGATATCCAGAGAGAAGCAGGCAGTTGTTTCATCATTTTACAGCTCACAGTTACAGAAAGTAACAGTCAGACTTCAGGAAGACCAGGAACAAAGTACAATGGGGCCCAGAGACCCAAAGTTTCACCAAGGTGAGGCGAGTAGAGAAGAAGCTTGCAGATCTCTAAACGTTAATATCCTGTTTCACACAAATTGTTGTTCTCACAATTATAATTAATGTTCCAGTGGACATTACCTTACAAACCTCTAAGCAAGCAAGTGATTGTTCTGGGCGATATTAATCTGATTTGCCATATGTTTCAATAAGCTATGCATTTTCACCTGTCGAAACAGATGGCACTTTGACAAAGTCATTTAAAAACACTATATGAAAGGAATGCTCAAAGATGCTGAGGTAATCACCTACCATAATAAATGGCACAAATCCAACAGTAGCAATCATGCATATGAAATAATCACACCTCTGTGCAACTGTTATCTTCAGAAAAGGTTGTGCAGTTCATCATTTAAATATGCAGACAGTTAAGTTAATCCAGAGGAAAAATTAAGTAAAATATGCTTCTAGGATAGAAAAGAAGTATGTCCATTACATCAAGCTGTTGAAATTAAATAAAACATTTCATTTCCTTTTTTAAAGCAAACCTCTATGCCAGTAGTTACAATCCAGTAAAACAGATGACTACTTAGGTGAAGACTGGGCTTCTCCCATACCCCTTAGATTTTACAGCTGACTTACTAGCTAGATACCTAGTACCTGTACTTGTCAGAGAAATAGGATACAGCAGTAAGGCTCCTCTGCACACAACTCATTTCACAATGCACTTTAAACCCTTCAGATAAAATTAAGAGCAATGAATTTCAGGACCAATATTATAGCAAAGAGTAACTTACAAGAACTGGAAGAAAAACCCCGAGGAATAAACTAATATAGCACTTGATAACTGGTTTTCTACTTTTGTAAAGAACAATTACAGAAGTACTCATTTTACTTTGTTCTTCCTCTGACTGCAAGATTAATCAATAGCCTTAGCTCTCTCAAGCTGCTTGCACTAAGTTTTTTCTATTTTCACAGCCCTGGATCACCAGGCAACATGGAGCTTTAAGGAATGCAAATATTGCAGAACATACTTGATCCTGTAACACAAATACAGATTATGATGAAGCAAATCAGACTTGTACAGTCATTTCCCCCATAACCATTCCTATCTCACAAGTGAAACTGTGCACACACACAGACAGCTCCAACTCATATTTTTTGCTTGCCATCAAGATTCCATATCATTGAAAACATTCTAAAGATCGTTAAGCTCCTTACATTTTTCTAGTTAAGTTTTTAAAGCAGAATATATTTTTTCCTGTGATAACAAACAAGATATTCCAGATTTTATAAGACTCATAACAAGCTTGATTCACTTCTGTGTCAGAGTAAATTCCACTGGAGCTGCTTAGCTAGTTTGGACAGTCTCCCACAGCTGCTAATGAAGACAAAAATTGTTGCAGAAGCCTACTCATTGACTGACATCCAACACAAGAGCATGATGAGACAAATACACCTAGGGTATACAACAACCAAAGAGAAAAATTTATAGCAGAGGACTGTGCAAACAACACAAAATTCACTCCTGCATTTTTAGCAAAGACCAGAAGTAGCACCTGCTATGAATGCACAGCATACAGCAGCAGAGAGGAGAAAGAAAACATTTGCCTACAAAGTATACATCTTAAGTTTCCAGCATGAGAAGAGCAGGTTGGCCAAAAATGAAGACTTGAGGTAAAATGGGTACTGTTTGGGACGAACAGCTTGCGTACAAAAACCTTTCTGAAAGCAGAGACAGAAAGGCTCACGTACCTACGCAAACTGCTGTCTTCTGTGGGTTCCCTTTGTATGTTAATTAAAGCACAAATCTGGATGCTAAGGAGATGCAATGTTTTCACACTGTCTGTTGCAGTAGACAAATGAAATAAGAGTCTACAACAATCAAATGAAAACAGCACAAGCATGAGCATCATCAAGTCAATGTATAGATTTGCCCCAAAGGACCAAATTGTTAACATCGCACTTGCAAACTCTAAGCATATAAGCAATCTTATTTCTGCAGATCATTGTACTGGGAGTGTGACACTCAGCAATCATTTTTAAGAAGAAACAGGAATAGCTGCAAAATTGGAAAAGAAAAAAAAAAGAACAATAGCACATCACCACGTTGCTTTTAATCAATACAAGCTATTTGTTAGATCTACAACGAAAGGCACTGGAACATAATCCATTGCTCTAGGCAGAAGTTAACCAACATAATTTGGTGTTGAATTTCTTTCCAGATGCTTCACATAGACGTTGTACACGAGCAAACAACATGCAAGAGGTTAGAGACACGCTTTTCACAGTAGGCAAGAATCTGACAAAGGATTTCCAGGAAAATAAACTGGAGGGTGATAAAAATCTCATTGAAACTGGACTCCTAGCTACATCATTGAGTAAATATCTCAACAGCTCATCAATTACAGCAAGAAGAGCCTTTTGAATTGGAACTTAAGATAAGCTATCATAAACACTTTCTCTGCAGCTATCTAAATCCTGTAATCATGTCTACTTATGGACTGTAGCTAATAAAAAGATTATTTTTTCCAACTCTGTTTAAAGAACAATTTAAGGGATGCAAGCAAAAATTAAGGGATGCCCTCCCTTTGGGTGGAGCTGCTTGAACCCAGGGATCTACCTTCACACACCAACAGGTTGTTTCTCCTGGATACCCAAATGGTACAGTCTGCATCTCCACTGAGCTCCATGGACTTGTCTGGGAACTATCAACAGCGTAAATAAATGTTTCTGCAAAAAGAGGAGTTAGCCAAGAAAGCTCTTTGGCACACAGAAAGACTACTGGGGAGAGTGCCTGATGTTTGAGACTCCCAAGAGGGTGAGTAACAGCAATACTTCTTCCTTTAAAGCAAATCTATAAGGAAGTAAGAGGCTTCTCGATAATCTGCAGCATACAGTTTACCCAAAGAATGCAGTTAAAAACCTAAAATGAAAACAGCTCCTACCATCTAAATGAAGCGCAGCAGCTGGTTGCCTATTAGTAAGCATAAAGCCAATGCCAGGATGGCACCAAGAGTCGCACAATGAAGTTTCTAGAGGCTCTCTATTCATGGTTGTGAAAGTTCCTGGATAGATTGACCCTCCCATATAATTGCTCCATATTACCCATAGGAACAAAGTTAAATGAACTGAGAGGGGCAGGCCTTACTGTAAGTCATTATCAGTAACCACAACTGTCAGAACAATTCCAGTAACTTACTAATGGACTATATCGGCATTTCCTCAAATTTTACATACTGTATGCAGAACTAGCATTCAGTAGGAATGCTGTTTTCACTATTTCCTCTGGATTAAAACATATAATTTAGATTATATACCTTCAACAAAGGGAAAAAAACTCAAAACCAAGCAACACCTGTAAGTGTACATAAGAACAGCCTTTGATGCAAAACACTAATCTGACAAAAGAAAAGATGATCTCTACCAAGATAACCTATCAGTATTGGTTTGTTGTGCACACAGAAACAAGATAGATGCACAAATTACAAGAAACACAAGCTGTTTATAATCTGTACTATAACAAAAAAGGTCGTGCCACTTTTCTAGCTCAGTCTTTTTTGCCTAAAGCTAGACAAAACTAGAAAAATACTCACAAATTCATAATGGAGAAAAGAGAATGCAAAGGAGAACATCTTCCAGAAGAGCCCCATCATATAAACAACTTTGCATTTAATATCTTGAATGTCTTTTTAATTTCCAGTGAAGCTAGCACAGAAATGAAGTGAGAGTTATCCATGAGATGACAACCCAGTTTTATTTTCGTACAAAGCCCTAAAATACACACTGGTTTTCTGCTTCCTAACTTTGCATTGCACCTGCTGTGTTTTTCGTGTTTTTTGGAAGGTGTAGAAAGCTATACAGCTTTCATCTAGGACTCGGCCAAAGCACCTGATGTTAAAACTACCTACCTGTTCATTATGCTTCAGAAAATGATTCTTACAATTGTATAGTTAATTAAACAATGTATTGAACAACTGTGGTTTAAAATTTAAAGTGCACACCACATTTAAACCATCTGAGGTCCAAATTCAGGATGCAGTTCACTAATGTATCCACAGTTTTCTTCTAACCCAATTTCGCTGCATTCTTAGGCTTGCCCTTTCATCTAAGACTGAACAAGATGCGTTCTTCAGGAGTGAGAGTATACTCAGTACAAACAAGTCTCTTAAGTGACAGCAAAGCGCTCTGCATCCTTCACTTGACAACAAAACAAGGACCTGGAAAGGTTCTAAGCAATATTGTCTTACCAGGATAAAATAGGCATACTTTGGTGGGAGTTTGTATCTAGTTCTGCTCACCAGCATGAATTTGAGAGAAAGCATCCTCAGAAGATGGGAGGTGATGCTTCATATCAAGCCACTAGTAAAGCAACACACCGGGACATCTGCATAGCCTACCATACAGCAGCTGAGAATGATGAGAACCTAATTCTGAGGCATTACTACAGAGGTCCAAATTAAATAAAATCAAGAATGACATTTATACAGTAATATAACTTTCCAGAGCTACGATATATATTTGAGAAAAATGAAAATAATCAGTTTAATGTGTCCATATACATCACATGAAATTCAACAGCTTATTTTCACTAGAGGTTCCAATAGCAAATAATGAGCAAGCACTTCTGGCCTTAAAGAACGAAGGAAGTACAGAGACTTGCTGACAAAAAACAACATGTCACATTAGAATAAGACGTGATTCCCAGATTCCACTTCAAGAAACCTAATGATCAAAGTACAGCCAGCTCTGTTAAGCATCTACCTCTCATAACTCACATAAGAGGTGTATGCTTCAGGAATATTTCTATATATCCAAACCAACATTTCTTCTGGCCTAATACAAGCATTCCGAAGAAAGAGGAGGAGAAGACCATAATCACAATGGCAGAAAAAGATGTCCATCTGGAAGCCTCCAGTTCTTCCTGAAGATGCTTGTTTCATAAAACATTTCTACAGGGAATTTCTGCATTATGAATGCTTTCTATAATGCTAGAAGTATCTGGCATATACTTGTCTTAATTTTAAAATTGTTTTCAACTCATAACTGGGGATTTTAACTTGTTCTTCAGCTGTAAAATTATTTATACTATAGGCATTATTGTTGTGACTGTATGTGAAAAAACATACAGCACTTACTGAGAGTAAATAGAGCACTGTAATCATTGGTGGCAGCTCCTCTGAAATATGAACTAATTTAATCATTTTAAATAAGCTACACAAAAGAAATTCTCTACAACTCCCCAATTGTTGACTCTGTTCAAACAAGGCACCTACTTTTCAGAATCAACCCATGTAAGATGGATTTCAGTACTTGTCAAAGTCCTAATTTCAATACCGACCTTGGGGGGGGAAAGCTGTCCTAGTTAAGAAATGGTGTTTAAAGGAAAGCTAAAAGCAAATAAAACATGCATCGCCGACTTGTTTATTTCTGAAACAAGCAACTAGCTTCAGAAGCACACACAGAGCTCTGAAGTTTGAAGTGTGGTTTTATATCCCTCCCTCTCTCCAAATCGAGGGCATAATGTTGTTTCTAAGGTAAAGCCCAGAACCAAGAATGAGAGCAGAGTTTCAGTCTCAGCTACCCTTTGTTCGCGATGTATTCAGGTAATCTTTCACAACTGTGTTGTGAAGGTTTGTTCTTTAGTTTCTGCAGGCGTTGGTGAAGATCTAGAATAGTTTTCACAGTTTTTTTCCTGGGGTACATGGAAATTTATGCATAGGCTTTCACATTTTATACAGATGAAAAGCAAACAATGGGTTTTGAGGTCCTCCGTGTCAACGTCTGTTTGCATCCTTTGTCACCTGCATGAATTCAGTTTAACAGCTCATTTAACTCTGTACTGGAATCTATAAAGGAAGTCCCCAAATTGGGTTTTGTGTGTGTGCTGTTTTTTTTCCCCTTTCTTCAAATCAAATATCATTCATTTTAGACATATTGAGGTATAACAATATCACAACAGCCACAAGTGTCAGAGAATTTAGTGATTACAGTATTTATAAAGCAATCTAACTACAAGGAAAGCCTGCAAATAAACCTTGCAAGACTAATATAATCTTTGGTTTAGTGGTTTTTGTTTGTTTATTTTTTAAAAGTCCTAAATATAGCACAGGAAGATGAAAAACACTACTTGTTTTTACTCTAATGAAGCTCAAACTATTTTTAAAGGGAAAACCTCTTAAATCCTGAATTGTTAGGCTGATTTTCACATTCTTTTATAAAATTATTTATAAATAGTAACGACACCCAGGAGAGCATCTTCCTTCATTGCCTGCAGCCTTTGAGCCTCCCCAAATTCTCATTAAACCACTTCAATAACTTGCTTATGCAGTCATATTACACTCCCATAATATGCCGTAAAGTGTCTTTTTTCCAGAAGACATGAACTGCCTCCCTTATTGAGAAATATTTACTATTAAAATAAGAAAATAGATAAATTGTGTTCAGTTTGGCTTTGTGGACAGGCATCATGTGATATGCATGAGTCCTGGATTCAGTCTGGGACCGTTACACAGACAGCCGACCCAGCTGCTTATAAAGTGGCCTTGTGTCATTCTGCCATGGATCTTCAGAGACAGAGGCTCTGCCAGCAGGCTTGGAAACAAAACCCATTCAGCCCCATACAGAAACCAGGCTAAAGGAAGGAATCACTGATGCGTAACTCCAATTGAGAAAACTCTGCAGCCATAGGAGACAGAGCAGGAAGAGAAAATAGAATCGGATTTTGAAACAGAAACACAATACAAATTGTTGTGCATCGTTAAGTATCCTCTTGTGATACAAAAAAAACATCCTCTGTTCAAATCCCTTCCTTGAAAACCATTTTATTTGTGCTGCCTCTCCAATAGCATGTATACCCCTATCCAAAAAGTCAGTGTTACGGAGATTCAAAGCTACATTTTGATAAGTCAGTCGGAAGCGTAATTACCGCAGTCATCCCGATCAGCTTGCTGAGGCACTAGCACATACTTCTAAAGCAATAGTTTTCCAACTTTCCTCATTCCGGAAGCAAAGAAAACAAGGCTACGGTATTTAACTGCATTTGGGAAAACGGTGACAACTCCGCTAGAGCTCTTGCAGCTAATCACCAGCAGAGAAACATTTTAACACAGATTCCTCACTCTCTTCTCACATTGTATCTTCTAGTTGATAAGACAGAGCACTGCAGCCTTCTATTACTAGTGCACAGCAAGCATGCAGCCAAATTGCACCCTTCTCAGCGCTTCTTGGCAAACAGTCCACACCAAGCTCATGGTTAGCGTGGATTGTCCCTTCAGAGCAGATCTATTTTGTTTCTTTTGTAACTGCTATAAAGCAAGGAAAGTTTATAACTATAAAGCGCTGCTTCAGTTAAAATCCGTATTAAAATTAAGAAAACGAAGCAACAAGAACACCACATTCTGCTTTGACGTGAAGAAAAACCAAGCTTTTCCCAAAGATGCAAGTTGAGCAATTAAGAAAACCCTTACTGGGGCTGACCTGAGTGGAGCTCAGCAGTTCTGATGCTGCAGAGCCAGCAGCCAGCAGGCACCCAGCGCAGAGCCTCATCGCGCTCCTCCCTGCCTGCTGCTTCCCCAGCCACCTTGGGAAGGAAAAGGAATTGGCAAAATAGCTGTTCTTCCTCCAGTCTCTTTCCTTCCAAGAGAAGATGAAGGAGATGAGGTGGAGAATTGTGTCAGCTGGAGCGGTTCTGCCCAGGCACCCGCGCATCCCCCCTGCAATCGGAGGCTGGGGACAGAAGGGGTGACAACAGCAGCTCTCTGCTTTTAATCCAGTCCTGAAGGTCCACCGAAACCCACAGCAACCTGAGCAGCAAAAATGCAGTGAACGGAAATCGTACGCTGGCGTGAGGAGCAGAGCAGGGCATAACAAAGAAAAGGAAATTAAATCAAGGCAGAAAACTGGTAGCTTTTTCCACAACGCACTTATAATCAAAAACCCCGTAAGGTGCCTCAGCATCCCATTAAGCTGACTTCTCTGCGCAAATCAGCACTGAACTGAACGTTTGTGAGCAACATCAATATTAAGAGGGAAAAATGGTCAAAAAGTCACTCCCTCTATTAAGATCTGGACTGTATTCTGAACAAAGTTTGAAAGCAGTTTCCCGGTGATTATTCTCTACTGAACGCGGCCATTTCTGCCCAAACAACAACAGGAAATTTGATACAGTTCTGTGGAAAAACGAAACGCAATAGTAGTAACGGCCACATTCAGTACTTCAGAGTGCTTCACATATATGAAGTACTGCACAAACAATTTATCCTAAACATCTCCATGAGTCAGGTATGTATTATTTATAGCACCATTACGCAACTGCTACAGATTCCCGTATTTCTTTTGCTCACTTCTCTTACTCCTCTTTTCTCTTTCACATGCAGGACACATCCCTCTTCGATTTGATTGCTCTCCTCCCCTTCTGCCTCAAAGCTCCTCACCCCTCTACCTGGGCACCCCGATGCTCTCTGTTCCCAGAGCTGCAAGTAACAAGACACACAGGGTTGCTTTATGTCCTCAGCTGGTCTGAACGCCGAGCAGGTGCACCTCTTCTCACCGCACCACTTGCACACCTCATGCTAAGCTGAAAAATTACTTACTGGACAGGCTGACGGTCTGCAGAGCAGCACTCACCAGAAACATACAGTCATCTGACAATTAAAATCAGCTCATGACATCTGCACCGGCACAGGCACCACCAGCACTTCTCTTGGAAAAGGACAAACGTCTGATTTTTGAGAACTGGAGCTGAGCAGTAAAACAATAATCATACAGCGATCCTACAATGACAGAATAAATCTACTACAGCAAAAGCTGATGACCACTAAGTGCTTCATCCAGTTTTACAAGGAGTTTATCATGGATAATAAAATCTGCATTTTTTTTTTTAATCTAAATCTTGGAAGCTTCCATCACTTTTCACACAAATTCACCAGTGTCATCACCTGAAATGATACCGTTCACAAACAATGCAAGTACTAACATGAGGGAGACATCTTCCCTCCCACACACACACAATATTGCAAATTTAATCAAAAGCATTAGTTCCTTCTTTGCTGACTTAGGATATAGCTCATCAATTACTGCAGAACTTCTCAGGGCAAACACTGAGCTGACAGGACTCCTTCCTCTGAGGCAGCACTTTGCAGAGCAGTTTATATACTGCAAAGCCAGATCTATTAATCAAAATTCTTGCTTCCTTTAGATGGAAAATGGTATTACAAGAAAAAGAATGACTTGTTTACTTCCCTGGCTAAAAGCTTACAAACACATTCACTGAATTGCGCAGTCCCGAGGAAACAAATATTCAAAAATCAACTGCAGACATTACTATGCTAGATTTGGTATTTCTTTAAGCATCTGACATGCCAAAAGACCTGAGGTATTAGGTAAAAATATTAACAAGGCATCAACATGCAACAAGAACTGTCTTCTTGCCTCTTTTTAATTAACAGGTATTAAAACTTTTATTAAGAAAAAATTAGGCATTACTGGTTCTCTCTCCAGAGGTAGGTAAAACCACCTCTGAATTATCTGTACAGAAATAAAAGTTGCAAAGTGAGAGACTTAAGAGACTTTATGTCTCTTACCCACAGACAGTAAAATTTCCAGACAAATCTGCCTTCCCAATAAAACTCAGATTTATAAAAGGAATTGAACCAGCAGTGAAGCTTTCAGTTGAAGAGATGCACACAGACACGATACGCCTCCTGTAAGCCTCCCAGGACCGGGGGGCAGCAGCGCAGAGCCCCGCACGCCCCCGGCCCAAGAGCTGCCCTGGCGGTGCCGTGCTCCTGATGCCATCGCCCACAGCACACAAGGCGCTTGTGCCAGCGGCACTGACACAGCAGCCGGCCCCTCCCAGGGGAAGGGAACCCAAAATGGATGCACCACCCTCATGGCTTAATGCAGAGCAGTTTTGTGTGTTACAGGCATACCGAGGGGTTGCACAGTGCTTCAGCTGCTGCAGTTACCCTGGTGCTTAATATGTGCTGGATCCTTTTACTCACAGATTTTATTTATTTAACGCAATTACCCACATATGTAAAAGTAAGGCAGATTCTCCTTCACTCTCAGTCTTTCCAGAAGAGATGATGTTCAAAATGTGGCGGAAAAATAAAAAGGCAGATTTAAGCAAAAGCAGAGATCCAGCTTCTCTCCCAAGACCCTCCCAGAGAAGAGCTTTGTGGCTCCCCTCCTTCCACTCCCGAGTGAGTTCCCACCACAGGCAGCAGTGCCAAGGACTGCCAGCAAGCTTTCTGAAGAGCATTCACAGAAAATGACACCAAGAGTAAACTCAGGTTTCCGCTCGTCCCGTCTCGCGTGGTAGCGCATAAGGAAAAAGGCTGGCAGACGAGTCTGGTGCTCTGCGCTGGGATAATAGCTCACACATTCTCCATTATCAGATCATGGAATAAATATGTAATAGGTTATAGTACTTAATATCACAAATTAAGCAGGGTCACAACCAACTGAACACTCCAATACTTGATACGAACACATCACCCCTGTGGCATCATGTCATTACTTTGCAGCACGTAACAATACGCTTCACAGTGTATGTTCCCACCTCCATTTTTCAAGCTCTTCTCATAGGTTTCACAACTTCACTAAAAATACATCTGAAGACTAACTGTTGCGCCTTTGTGACAATGTATATACATTGCCTAGTTCTATCAATTAGTCTAGCACCATGATGTACTGCGTTGCAAATACCTGACATCTCAAAACTCATACAAAGCTTGTCAGTTTATCCTAGGAGCATGTCTGGTATAATTTGCCAGCTCCTGGTTATTTCCTGGGACCTTTTGCTAGCTTTTACAGCTTTTTGGCATTCACAGCTCATTAACTGCTTTCTCTGAAGACAAGTATGTTGAACCTCTTTAATAATTTCACCTGCCAGCATCTATTTCTGAGCTTACACAGATTCTCAGTTCAAAAGTTTTGAACATCTTGCAGGCTTTGATTTCTCACCATGGTTGTCTTCTCCTTCTACACCAGATTTCTTCACACACTTTAAGAGTTATCTCCACCTTGCAGCACTGTTCCATGATTAATTTTGGCCCTGTTTCCTAAAGATCCCCGACTCGTGTTAATTTCTTGCTTTCTTTATCTCAACATTGCAGTTTCTTTAAGTCTTGACAATTTCAAATTATCACCCAGAAGATGATTTAACTGTTTCTGAAACTGCCTATTTTTCCATGCATTTTTATCTTAAAAACATACTGGAGAGTTTAGTACATTTAAAGAGATCAAAGTAATCAATACCTCAAAGAGTGCTAGTCTCAATTTCTGAAAACATCTGCCAGATAATGTTCACAAAATGTTTTAAGCCTTCCTCTTTTCAAAACAGTGCAGTCAGAGGAATGTCAGCTTTTTAGAAGTGTATTTTATAACTCCAGAAGCATTTCATTTGTAGCTTTACTTAAAATGGCAAATTCAAAAAAGTATGTACTGACNAATCTAATTTACTTTGAAGAATCTATGTCAGTTAACCTAAATACAACATTTCAGATAACATTAATCTCCAAAGTATTAAGCCTGTTTTTTTTCTCTGGAAACTTTACATTTCCTGATCGTTCATGTCTAATAACAAATTCAACCTAACCAAAGTCATAATTCAAGCTTTAAATCAATTAATCTCAAAGTTCTAAAGATATTAAAGAAAACTGAGGATAAAGTGGTGGTAAGCCATAATCTAAACTTTGGTTTTAATTTCCTGCAAAAGCTTTTTGGGAAGTTCTGACTAGAAAATAAAGTTATCTTTAAGAAAGCACATTTGAGAAAGCCACAGGTAATTTTTTTCTTTTAAATGAAAGCCTGCCCTCTTGTGTAAGGTTCAAGTTTAGCATGTCAAGAACAGAGACATGAAGATCAGCGCTACTTCCTGACTATACATCCCAACAGTCTAGAAAACATAAACCTTCCAGCATTGTGTGCTGCTTTTGCTGGGTGGGGAACGTACAAACAAGCTACTCACAATCTAATGCCCTCTGCAGCAAGAATAAAAATAAAGGATTTCCTATTTTGCTTTTTATCTTGGCCAATAAAGTAGAGTCAATTTGCAAATATTTAAATGCATGGCTAATTTTGGAATTAGTTTCTTCTATCACCTTTTGTATAGATTCAGTAGAGACAAGAGGAAAAAAAGGTTCTTCTCTGCCTAACACTGACAAATAAAGAAGAAAGGGGACAACAGCTAAATCATTGGGACTTTCTTTTGTTTTTTAACCCTTATCCCAGCCAGTATACTGTAAAGGCATCTATTTTCTTATCAAGAGAGGAAGCCAAGTGACTTGCAAAAGCCCACTGAAAACAACAAACAAATGTCACTGAGTGCTGACAAGATCCTAAAGCTGAAATCACTGAAAACCTGCTTGACAACTACCAACTATATTCATCTCACAGTAAGTATGAGCAACAAATGTTTATCCAGCTGCATAAGTACCAGCACTGTTACAGAATACATGGTGCAAGGCATTCATCATGGGCAACTTCTAGAAAGGGACAAAGCTTTCATCCACACTTGGGATTAAGAATGTTTTATCCCCCAGAAAAGTTAGGCTCCTCCAATGTCAGTAAATGCGCAAGTTAAACAAGTAACACCTACTTTCGAAGGTGTTCGTGTTCCTTCAGGAATAGTTCTGTTCTTCTGTTATTCACACCAGACCCACTTTTATAGGATCTATATGCAAAAAATAAAAAATAAAAATTGAAAAACATTTTCTCCAGAGGCTTTTCAATAGATACTATTAACTGACTCACACATCATGCTTTGTTACTCTGAAGTGACCAAACGGAAAAGCTCCAGTCATGTTAAGACATTTTTGAAGTGATTGGGCATAGATTAATAGTTTCACTTTAACAACACGGGTTCTTTGGAAAAAAAAAAAGCAAACAAAACCATCACAGAATCTTATCACAAACTTAATAAGAGTTGTGAATTCAAGCAACTTTTTTTGCTTTGTTCAGAGCACAGATGATTAACCTAAGCCAAGTAATCTCCTCCTACAGGAGAGTACTGCCTTCTCCCTCCTAGTACAGTCCCACGCCGTTGCTAGAACACACAATACAACTTACTCAATATCTTTTCGTACTGATCCCAACAGATTCTCTCTTTCTCGTATTGCCAGAAAGTTCGCTTTGGTTTTGTGGAATTCGTGAGTATAATCCTAAATAAAACAATTAGTCCAAAGTTAGGGTCCTGAGATAAGTTAACAAAACAAGATACTCAAGTAAGATCCAACCATCTTTTAAAATGTTAGCTATTCTCTAACAAGAAGTGTAAGACCAGCTTATTAAACGAACATCAAAACTGCTTGGAAATTAATACAAAGTATTTTTAAAACTCACTTTTGGTTGCTATATTTTGGTAGCTACAGCTAAGATAACAGTGGAAGATCCACTGTAATTCCTTCTCTCAATTTCACACATCTTCAGCTTCCTGCTGAATTATCAATTTGTGTTGGAATTTCCCATTACTGATCGAATCCGAAGCACTAGTAAAACCTACTGATTTGGTGTGGTGACGATGCTCCTGGGTTTATGTAGTTAACTTACACTGAATGAGAAAAATATTTTCTGAACAGTGAAAACAAAGATCTTCAAGTGACAATCTTACATTTCAAAACATTTTGGGCAGCTTGAAAACCAATCTAACAAAGCCATTGTATACATTCATCACTATTTTTCGTATAAATACTATGGCTTTTACAAAACACACTTTTTTTTTATACTGTGTATCTTACAGATACCAAAGAGAAATTAAACTGTATATGACTGCAAAGAACATGCATTTTTAACATTACTATGCCATGAAAACATCACCAGTTTGAAACACAGCTCATTTAAAACACTAATTAGTAGCCTTACTATCAGATTTCCTTCAACTCCCTTTATCAGTTCAGATGGTTTTACAGTCATATTTTCCTATCTTAAATGTGATGTTCCCCCTCATACTGCTGTAAGGCAGACCACACAGACAAGGTAATTCCTGACAGCACCTTTCCCTTTTTGCTATATAAAAGACACCTACATAAGATGGCATGATTTACTGTTCTCTTAGCTAGGTACCAATATGACAAAAAATGCTCTTTTTCCCAACTCAGAGTTAACTGATTGCGGTGCCTGGAGAAAAGAAAAGTGAGATGGAATCAGCGGCACTTAAATCTTCTGGTAATACAAGACTACGCAAAAAGCTTTTGTCTTTAGAGGGATGAAGATACACTAGTATCAGGCAGTCTCTTGCTCAAATTGTAAGCTATTTTTGGTCTAGTTTTAATTTTTCCTACTCAGAGAAAAGAGAGATGTTAAAACTTTCAGCAAGCGTCAAAAGAGTCATATTTCAATGGCAATGGTATTTCAGTTCATTTCAATTTTTCAGTTTCAGGTTCCTTTCCAAAAGAAACCAGAGCCCAGTTTATGTAGAACATCCACATGATGTGTTTCAAAAACAAGTTGTATTCATTAACACAGATTGCAAAACATCCCAAATGTTCTTTACCATGACCAGAGAGCAGCTAAAAGAGAAACCTGCACAGGACCTGGGAACAGAGAGTGCACTCAGTTCTACAAACAGTAAAATCTTCCAAATGATATTAACTCCCACATTCAAGCCTTTCAATTGTCCCCCCCCCCCCTTTTTTTTTTCTTCCTTCTCCAAGCAGTCTCCTTGGGGCAGCTTTTCCTTTATCAGAGATTGCTGGTGGCAATTAATTTTAGGTAACTAAATACTAAAAAAAAAGAAGTTGCATATCAAAACAATACAGCCTCATTAATATTTTTATTTTATAAAGAAAGCCAGCAGGAAATATTGCTACAAATGCACAGATAACTGGATAAACAATCATACAGTACATTTGTTGTTGAAATACATATTTAATCTCATTTGTAGAAGTTTGTTTCTAAGGATGTGTTCAGATCCTGTGCTTGCAGCACATATGAAGAAACATTTTTTTCAATAAATCAGACTTTTTGCTTGTTGCATATTGGGCACAATAAATACAGCATTCACAGAGACTCCTCCCAGCCAACTGGCTTATGGAGTGTATGTACACAGTATGTCCATACTCATATAAAACAAACAAGCATACTGTGATATCAGCACTACCAATAATTGTTCCAACAAAGCAACAAAATAGAAGCAAGAAGGACATGTGTTTCTTACCTGCAATATGTCTCTATGACGCTGTAACGTATGCATCAGTGCAGCATTCAGGGACGGGACTCCCGCACTATTTGTATATTCTGCCATTTTGTCATTTATTCCAGTAAGCTAGAGGAGGAAAAAAAAAAAAAAGGTTTATTCTTGTGAGAAACTTACAATGCATCAGATGAAAGAGCTTTCCCTAACAACAGATGCACACCTTCAGAAACACTTTTCTTTCACCCACACTACTACCTCATAAACATGAATCACAGAAACCTGTCCTGTAATACCTCCGAGATGCTGAAGTAAAAATACAGTAACCTGAGTTACCTTTCCCAGAAGCTGTTCAATCTCCACAGCCATGGTCTCAAACATTCTGTCCTGGCTTGACCCATTTAAGAGAGGAGTGGTGTCAGAGCTAAGGAAAAAAAAAAAAAAAAAGAGCAGTTAGTGAAATGTACATCTTGCATCACCTGGGGAAAACATAACCTCCCCTTGGAAGATATTCCTGACACCAAACACTTGTCTAGTACCAGCATGTGTCTAGTACCAATGCACTTCTAATGCAACTTTTAAGCTCAAGCTGTCTTTTTTTTTTGTTTTTTGTTTGTTTTTTATATTTTGGCAGCAAGGAGCACTGCACTACCAGCAGGTTACACCAGCTACATAATTACACTTCAGTAACACAATGCTAGGACAACCTTATAACCTATTATGCAGACAAAGCACACAATTTATCAGAATTTCTGTTTCACACAATATACCTTCCCTATGCTTTTTTCTTTTTTAAGATAAACTAAAAACACAATGAAAAATCACATCTAAGCAACTGAACAGCAGCACACCACTTAGTATGCCAACCTGCAGACACATGACAGCTAGCACCTTTCAGAGACTACTCTTTGTTTTGATTATCTACCATAATTAGATTAAGAGAAGAAAGTTTTGCACAGGATGGCAAAAATAAATAAAACAATTAGATTACACAGCAAGTAACATAATGAGCTTAACAAAAACAAACAAACAAGAGACAGAGACTAGGACTCTGACTCAAGAGTAACGCAATCATTCTTGAGTTGTCTCAGGCTTCCAGAACTGGAAATTCAGGGGAATATTCAAAAAATGATTCAACCTCCAGAAGCTTTATACCCAACCCACCAAGGTATCCGCTCTCTTAGAGTGAAAAGTGTTCTCACACTTCAAAAGAACGGGACCAGGTTTGCTAATCAAAGTAACATTTACTCAAAAAGACAAAGAGCACACAAGGCTGCAGCACACGCAGGTCTGAACCTATCAGAAGATAACCTGCAGCACTGAGAGGGATAAGCAGTAAACATGGAGTTAAAAAGAACAAAAGTCTACACACATACAGACAGTAGTCACACATAACTGATACGCAAGGTTGGGATCCACAATTAATAAGCAAAGAATGGCTTTTTTTTTTTTTTTTAAAGATTGTGCACAGGGACAGAGAAGCTGATAATTAGTGCTATGGGACTGCAAAAAGGCCTCAACTCTGGCCCTTAAGCTACAGTCAAAAAGCTTTATTATACTAATTCTCCAGTGAAACATGAATCTGCCTAGAGCAAACAAGTTATGCTGTTATATACACCCACATACACATGTACCTGGTTTATATGTATATATACAAACCTATACGTAGCTCTCCCTGCTGCTACTTACCTTAGGGGAAAACCAGAAGGTAACAGCCACCCCTCCAGGAGGGAAGGCACCAAACTGCCCGCTTTGCTTCCCCACTCTGCTGGTGTCCTCCTCGGACCAGCCACAGCTCAGGGCCCCAGTTCCTTCACTGCTGAAGCAGGGATTACAAGCACCACACCAGCCCACCTGGGAGGCGTGAGACTAAATAGCCAGAGTACAAAGCACTTACTGAAGTCCCTGAGAATCTCTGCTAACTTAATACAAGAAAACCTGCAAAGGAAGCTGATGCAGCCAGCCGCACAGTGCGTTAAGAAAGCTCCATCACCCCTTCACGCACTTTCCCCCCAGTTACAAACTGAAGTTTAAACACAGCTTCCCCCAGGGACACGCACGCTCTCAGGATGCGCCGCTGCAGACCACGCACCGTCCTGACAGGTGCCCACCTCACCCGACACTGCATCAAGACCAACGCCACCGAGAAGCGCTGAAATGAGCTTCTTAGGTGACGAGCATAAAAACCAGAGGCGGTGGCGGGGAGCAGAATCAAGCGAACTATAACAACGAAGCACGTCCTACAAACAGCGCGTGAAACATAAGGAAACGGGTTAGTACCTATACCTGTCGCGCCTCCCGTCTCGGCTGCTGCTGTAGCTGGTGCACAGTTTGCTGAAGGAGACCAGCTTCAGGTCCAGCTCGTTCTCCAGCTGCCTCGCCTGCTTCCGGAGATCTGCGCAGGGAGCGGGGGAGAAGTCAGGGCCCCGCACGGTGACCCCCGCCCGGGGGCCGCGCTCCCCCCGGCCGCTCCCAGCGGCAGCTGCCGCGGGCGGCTCGGGGAGCCCCAGCGCCCCGCGGG
>VXAA01002510.1:430881-457523 GCA_013399115.1 Anseranas semipalmata | reverse complement strand
GCTTCGCTTCGAGGGCCGCCCCTAATACCCAACCGCGCGGAGGCGTGGGAAGAACGAGACAAAGCGGGTGGACATCAAAATAGTTTTATACAGATTATTGGATCTCGGTNTGCTGCTCCCCGCCGCCATCTTTGTTGTCCAACGTCAGCCGCGGCCCGCCGAGAACGCCGGCCCAGAGCGTCGTCCCGGTGGCGCGGCGCACGACGGGACGGGCGGACCTCCCGCCGCAGCGCCCCCCGGCGGCCGGGAGGCGCTTCGCTTCGAGGGCCGCCCCTAATACCCAACCGCGCGGAGGCGTGGGAAGAACGAGACAAAGCGGGTGGACATCAAAATAGTTTTATACAGATTATTGGATCTCGGTATACAGGTTAAAAAAAAAAAAAAAAAAAAAANATCTCGGTATACAGTTTAAAAAAAAAAAAAAAACAGAAAACAGAAAAAAAAACAGAAAACAAAACAAAAAACAAAACCAGAGGGCCCTGCGCAGGGCGGCGGCAGCATTGCCTCACGCAGGGCGGCTCCGCTCCCAGGTCGCTTCCAGTCCCTTGTGAAAATGTACATCGAAGGCACAGTGCACGGACCGGCACGCGCGGGGACCCGGCTCCTCGCCAGAAGCGGTGCGGACGCTTCCACAGACGGACGGACGGACGAGGGGAGGCTGCGGGGGCCGCTCCTGCCCCGCCGCGAGTGAGAGCCAGGCGCCCCAGCGGGTTGTGCTGCGTAGAAGTCTCACGCGTTTACAAAACGACTCAAAATGATGCACCTAGTCCAAGCTAACTGCAAGACGTGCTCCCGGGGAAAGGGCGGATCCGCGCTCTTGTGTACACCGACTCCTAACGAGACTTATTGCTAGTGGGACAAAGCAAGGCCAGCTCCGTCCGTTACCTGCTGCCAGAGAAAATGATGCCCAAACAGAGCTCTGAGAGCTGTTTGAAAAATCAACTTTAATATAAAACCCAACCGTGTCTCTTGTTAGAGCCCTCAGAAGCAGGAAAAGGTTGGAGATCAGGCAGCATTAACACTATCATGTGCTGGTGTGCCGCAGCCCAGTACCTGGGGAAAGGAGTCATTGCCCAGGACCAAACCCCACCCCGTGCCCAGCACAGTGAGCTGGGACGAGGCCAGCTCTCCAGCAGAACACAGGCACTGAGGGGCTCATTCACACCGCAGCGATGTGGGGCAGGAGCATGGGGAATGCCTCATGCCATCGCTCCTCCCCAGCCCGATCTTATCACATGCTTCTTGCCCTGTAACACCCCCATGAAAGAGGGAAGAAGGTATACTGATGTCTAAGTTATCTTCATCCTTCCAGGTAGCTGCACAAAATCAGCACGCAGCTGCCAAGACAATCAGCATGGTCACAGACACGTGGTTCTGGAGGGGAAACTATCACCCACAGGGTTCCTTGCAAGATAAGGCCCAGCAGCCTTTTCCCCCAGAGGAGACCCTGTCATACGTTTGGGTGCAAACACACTCCAGAGACACCACACGCAGGCTTCACGAGCAGACCTCCCTGGGTTGATGGAGAACAGAACCAACTCAGGGCAAACTGGATGTCCAAGATGGTGCTGCAGCGCTAGGCTCCTGCACCCTGGAGCTCAGGTCAGTGGGGAAGAAAAAAAAGAAAAGAACCAGCAGCAACAAAATAAGTGCCTATACTGTAACCCCAGACTTCTGCCCAGAAAGCACAAGAAATTCAGAAACATATAGATAAAGGTTTTGGAAACCGTATGTTTCGGGCATCCTGCCCTTCTGGGCATCCCTTCTATTCCCCACAAATCCAATGCATCTTGAGGATGCACACTGCAGCTCCTCTTTCCGCCTTCCTGCCAAGTGCTACAGAACAGAATTTGGCTGCTTTTCCCTTCTTCGGCACAGCCGTTCAGCCCTTCCTCACGCCTTGCACCCAGGCCCCCGCAGCAGCAGACACACTGCAGACACACAAGCAGGTGGAGCTCTTGCTACATACTTCAGGGACGCTGGAGCAGCAGAACAGAGCCAGGCCAGCAGGCTAATTTGATGCCTACCATCGCCAGAGCTTGATGAGAGGTTGTGTTCAAAGCACTCTAATCACTAAATGGTATTAAGTGGACAATGGCAAACAGTGCAGCTGTTGTTCAAAATTTAAGACTGAAGTCAGGCCATGGACACTCCCATGGCCGCTCTCTGCTGTTCCAGTAATGCTCAAACATAAAGCAGTGGCCAAATTTCACTATTCCCACCTTAACAGAGGTGGACTTGAGCAAAACTGATCTGGTAGAGTCAGTTATGAGTTGCTTTTCTACAGTATCCACCCCAATCAGTTTATCCATCTGCTTAGAACAATCTCCAGTTGCGCTTTCAGACACTGTGCTGCTGTAATGCTAACATGAGACTCCAAAAGCCAAGTCCACACAGATGAGAAGCAACCGGGGTGATGGGGACAGAATTTTTCTTCCCCAGAAGTCAGGAACAGCAGTTCTGCAGAGCTGGCAAGCTGCTGAACTTGGTCAGAGTTCACTGAAGCTCTGACATTTGCTCCTTTCTCCAGCTCACATCAAGAATGGATGTCATCTCCCCCAGCTTTTAGCTGCCAAGTCACTGCGTGGAACTAGTAATGCATTAGAGGCGCTCCACAACCACTGCAGAGCAGAGCAGGCCACAGCATCTCAAGGCGGGGAAAAGCTCCAAGGGAGCAGCTGAGAACCAAGTGCAGTCTATTTCCAAGGGCTGCTCTGCAGAATGTGGAGTCTGTGATGGATCAGGCTTCCACCAAGTAGAGTAAGAAAAACGAAATCAAAACAGGTAGAGAAACCACTTTGGAGTGTTGCCACTAAGACCCCCCACGGGGGTCTTGGGGCACTTCCCCACCATCTGCTCACTGTGTTGAGATGCTGGGGAAGTGCCCAGGAACTCTGCTGGTCACCCTGTTAAGCTACCTTTCAAACAATGTCATGTGAACATCCAAACCTCGACCTAAAAACCTAAGCCATGTCCTTACCCAAACACAGCCTCTAACACCCACTGATTTGCACGTACATAGGAACAGAGCAAACAGCAGAGGGAAGTCAGGAGCTGCCACCCACACTTCTGGAGGACACAGTCCTGCAAGCTAATGTTTCAAAACTGAACCACAGGGATCACCCTCCCTCCCACCGGGGCTGGTCCATGGGAACCTCCTTTCCTGGCTGGGAGGTGTCAGTGTTTGCTGGAGTATAATGTTTCTTCTTCAGTGTCTGTTTCATCCTGGAATTCATGGCTCAGAAGGGATTTCTTTGAGCCAGTGGACATCATGCGGATTTCGTCCTCATAATCATCGTGGTGCTGCCGGAGGCGGTGGAAGCCATCTTTGTGTCTGTTAGACTTAATTGAGCAGACGCACCAGATGATACAGGCAGTGAGGACCAGAGCAGACATACTTGCACCTGCCAGAGAGAAGACATTGAAGTTAATTCCATGTTCCCCACCCAGAAGCTTCTAGGTTTCCCAGGATATCTCTTCCCTTCCACAAATACAGCCACTTTCCTCACTTCTGAGGCCTAGGAGGAAGGAGCATGGTCACCATAAAGACACACCATGCAAGAAAGGTGCTCCCAGAGCACTGAAAATTCCTTAGTGCTTACCCAGTGCCACACCACTCAAAGAAACCCTGGTGAAGATGCAAGATCTGCTAGGTCCCAGCTCTATGCACAAACAGGCTCTCCCCATTCCAGTCCTCTCAAGGTCCATTCAGGACCCTTCAGGCCCCTGCAGCACTCTCCACTTCCTTCCTCCCTCCCTCTTATCTGCTAGCCCAGCATCACTAGATCCAAGGGATGCTGGACCAGTCTGCAAGGACAAGCACGTGTTCAGAAGGGAAAGCAGGATATGACTCAAGCCTGAAGGCTACTTTTCCAGTTCAATGAAAAGAGAAGGGTCATCATCAGGATGAATCAGTCCAGAAAGCAAGGCTCAATGCTGTGATTGAAACTATCACTTTACCTGCAACAGTTACAACCAGCTCCCGCGGCAGACCAAATACCCTGTTTTCCATGTCAAAGACAATGAACACAGAGCTGGGTGCATCGTGGCGTACCAAGACCTGTAGAGAGACAGAGAGATGTGAGAATTCAGACCATCTCAAAGCCTATGCCTCTGTTAGGTGTCTAGAGAAGAGAGGTATTTGCTGATCAGGGCAGAACCAGGCAGATGTCACAGATGGGTGCAATGGAGGGAAAAGCTATTGCCCAAAACAACTCTGCTGTGCTGGGAAATTTTTCTCCATCCATTATAACAAGGCAGAAGACAGCTAATGTGGGCACATAACCAGCAGCTCAACACAGCCAACAAGATAAAGCCCAAGCATGAGCAATAAGGGATGCCTTCACATGATAGGGACGGGGGAGAAGATCTCTGATAAAGACACATACCTTCATGTGCTTCTGTTGGTACCCGTCAGCTATAGCGTTGATGTTATGCAAACCAGGAGCCAACAGCACATGGAAATAGCCACCTTCTTTAGTATAGACCCTCAAACCTTCATTAAGAACAATGGTAGCTTTAGAAATTGCCTTGCCACTCTTGTCTTGGACAAATCCGTGGACTCCCTTATGAACCTGAAATAAAGCATTTCAAACACTTCATGTTCAGATCCAAGAGTATGGTATATTTGTAACTAAAACAGGACCTAATCTTCCCCTCAAAATACAGCACATTCTTCAACATCCCTAACATCCTCCCCTTAAGAAATAAGACTGCACAATATTGCAAGGACTGCTCGGCCCACCAGAAGGCAAAACAACACAGCAGTTTAACTTTCATGCCAACACATTTCCTGGCCACTTGCTGCCTCTGCTCAATCTATTCCTCATGCAGTCTACATTAGTCTGTAATTACACAGCACCATTAAAACACAAGGAATCTCCATACCACTCTCTTCCTCTCCCCTTCCCCACCCATCCCACCACCTTCAGTCCTTGCCAGGATTTCTTTCCCCAGACTGCGGCTCACCTCCACAAGCATGCTAAGGAGAGACTTCCTGTGGTCTGCCCACAGGCCAGGGAGCTGCCCTGCACTGGGGAAGTAACAGCAGCTGGTGTAAACAGTGATCTCAGGACAATGACCAAACGTAACACTGAAATCCTGGAGACAGAAAGAAAAAAGAAACACACACACACAATTACAAGAGGGGGTATTTAACAAGTTTCCAAACTGCAGCTGGAGGTGGTTAAGTTTTGCCCAGATATCAGAACAAATATGCTTTTTAATGCTCGTTTAAAGCTGTATCTGCAAAGATGGAAAGCAGTGTGCTGTGAAGTACCTTCATACTTCCCAGGTGACTGTGCCATTCAGAGCCACGGATCACACCCCCGGGAATATTCTCATCTGTGAGAGAAAGAATATAGCTATCAGACAGATCTGCTCCTAGCAGAGTCTAGCACAAGCTGGCAGGAGTTAAAGGATTGAACCAAACATACCTGACTTATTTGGACAGCCTGGCTGCCCCAAATGCATCAATGGATGGTTGTTTGCATACACAGATGCCAAATGCTTCAGTGTTTCTTTGTTCTCCACTACAAACAGAAAGGTGAGACATTGTGATTGCAGCACCTGTTCACTGGGGGAGCAGATTCTTATTCTCACCCCATGATCCTGTATTAAACAGTCATACACATTGTTTTAGGGGGATTCCAGATATCCTCTAACATTGAGTGGTGGTATCACAAGCAGACTTTATACTGGTTTTGGCAAAGGAAAAGCTGAAATACTGTTGTAAAAATGGAAATGGTAAATGTTCCAACCCCTAGCTGAATCCTGTGGGGGTTCTCAGCTTTGTTTTACAGACTTTCAGTTATTCTCTAGAAACAAAGGGCTGAACACAAAAGGAGGCTACAGGACACCACCAGTGCAAGAACACCAAGAGGACAAGCTCTTACACTGTGCAGTCACATGGCTAGCCAGAGGCTAGCTGTGCATGCAAGACCCTGGAGGAGTTAGTCATACCTGTCTGCATCGGCTTATCAAATGGATAAGTGACGAGCAGAGATCCACCATCTAGTGCAACAGAGAGGCTGAAATCCTGCTTCAATATCAAGTTCTCTATGATGGCTTTGGTCTCAGGCTCTCGTGTCCCTGAGTAGCGAGAGTAATTGCCTGTAAATGAGAACAACAAATAGAAAAGGGAATTGCAACAGTTTCCTCTGCTATTTGAGAGGCCAGCAGAAGTATGTTCTTTGTTTATGGCTGAAATTGTCTGCTGCATATTTTAAAATATATATGTTAGATCTCAGCAGGTTGCACCTGAAAGATCAAGTAAAGCACCTAGTCCATACTACCCATGGGTGGAATTCATCTGCAAAGCTAAAAATGAGACACATCACTATGTCCCCAAGCTATTTACTTTTGTGATGCAGAGGGTGTTTCACGTGTGTTTGCTTTCTTTAATGTCACTGAACTGACACTATTCTCAGAAAGCACTTGGGGATGATCCCGGCCAAACCTGGCCAGAGACAACACTTCCTTTCCAAGAAGGGTGGGCATAGCACTGATACAGAGCTCTGGATACACCAGGCAGTTAAACAGAAACCATAAGAGCATGAAAAAAAGGAGGCTTTCCAAGGAGTGTGAATAGATAATGTTTTTCAGAAACTTAGGGTTGAAAGAAATCAACTAACAGAAAAAAATATTAAATATTGTCTGATCTCTGAAGTACTCCTAAAGAACTCTGCTTCATCTTTTCCTTTTCAAATAAAAGGCTGCAAATTACCACCTGTAAGGGTTATTCAAGCTTTGGAAGAGTCCCAGCAGCTGTGCTGCCTCAGCTCTGAGGCAGGAGTGCTGCTCTTTTTACAGGTAGGCCCTGTAACTACACCAAACTCTACAGAGGCTAGCAGGAGATTTCTACCACAGCCTGAATTTCTACAGGGACACCTCACATCGGCTTGCATTAGTTAGTTTGCTTTACTTGTGAAGTCTGTGTCCAGATCTCTGCCATGAGCATTAGTCTGGCCTATCGTCGAGGTGCAGCCTCTCTCCTGAGCTATCTCACGTCCATCTGGATTCAAGGAAGGCACAATCACAATCCGCGTTCGGTCAATCAGCTGAAAAAAGAGGGGGGAAACAGTTCATAAAGTACAATTAGTAGGCTTTGTTCTCTGTACATCTCATTTACCTTGATCTTATCCTAGGAACAGCTGCTTATATTGATTTCATCAGTCAGAGTTTCCTACTGGCCCCACAGACCTCACATCTCCCCTTTGTGCGCGGGACCACTGCAACCCGCAACTCAGTGTTAACAAGACAAGTCTCTCCCGATGAGCACCGTCTTCTCAGAATATAACTGCAGGGCACCAAGATGGTCCCCTGGCTCCTCACCTTTGTAACAGCAGCATTCTTCTTGTAGTTCATGCAAAGAAATTCTGCCAGTGCCAGGAGCAGCTCTGTACCAACAGGAGCGTTTCCATGAATACCAGCAACGAAACGGATCTTGGGCTCCTCAGGCTCAGACTGGTTGGGCTTGTTGGAGATTTCAAGGGACCAGATCTGACGGAACTCGACACTCTGACCCAGACTGCCAAGAGATGAGAAACCAGAGTGTCAGCTCAGGAATAGAGCAGCACCCCTAGCCCGGCCTTACGGAGGAATGCCGGTGCAGAAAGGAACCACTGCCTATCCCCATGAGCAGCCACTAAGATAAGAGACACACAAAATTCAACCACACCGTGAAAGAAGATTTGAAGCAGCGCTGAACCACATCCACTATGAACATCGGTTTGAACACAAACATCTGTGTGGAAAGGTACCCAGGTAAAGATGCACGGGGACACCCAATGCTCCATACATCTCTATACAGCCTATAACATCGCTGTAAGTGTAGACTGGCTAAATACCTCTGTGCTTCCAATGTGGGTTGGTTTTTTTTTTCCCTTTTTGTTTGTTTGCTTTTCCTCCCCTCTCTCCAATCAGTGCAGGATACATCCGGACATAAAACTAATTTGTAAAGCACGCAGTTTAGAGGACAAAAGCAGGCCTATTTTCAGTAATGCAGAAGTTGTTGCAACAGTCGTGCCATTAAGTTAGCAAACTGAATGCAGGCAAAGCAGGGAACACAATCAGGGCTGATGCAACTGGAAGGACAATAGAGGCTACAGATCAGAAAGGCAGCCTTGGCACCAGCGGGAACAGCACATGAGCATGTTGTGCCTGGTGACAACAAGCAATCAAGGTCCTGGGACAAAGAGGCCGGATTTGTGCCTTCTAAAGTTGACAGAGGGTAAGCGCTACAGGTCACAAAGGCGAGCAGAGGACTACGGACAGCTGGTCTCCTGCGGGAGGGCAGAGACCTTGGCTCAGGGCACATTAACTCAAACACATCTCACACTATTAAATTAAAATCTGAAGGCAGATAATCAAAAAAGCCATTGGATTTGATGATGATCATGGGTCCCTTCCAACCCAGGACACTATAATTCTAAGATTTGTAAGCCAAATTTGATCACTTATGCTGGGAACTCTTTAGCAGGGTAGATGTCATGAAGGATTTGGAAAAGGGAGGAAATAGAAAGCATGAAACAAATATTTCCAGAAATATGGGATATCAATGCTGGGAATATCACCAGTCCCAGGCACCCCCACGTAGCTGACAGCACCCCAAGTTTAAGTCAGTAAAATGAGGTCTCGGGAAACAGCACAGAGATGTGTCTGTGGGTCCCTGCAGCCAATGCTCTGCCACCATGCCCTTACACCTGGGGCTCCTCTGAACTCAGGCACCACATTGAAGGGGAGGAACAAGCTCCCCATCTCTGCATTGTGCTCACAGCTCATCATTTCACCGTTTCCCTGCCAGAGGCTGCTGCTCTGGGAGGAGCTGAGCATTGCTGCTTTGAGTTTTCACCTGGTGAGATTTGTGATGTGTGGGTAGTTTAGATAGAGGCCTCGGAGGAACTCAGAGAGGTCCTTGTAAGGGCGGTATCGATAAGGAGAGACTTTTCCCGACGAGGCAAGCAGGAGGCGCTCCAGGCCGTTTTCAGCAGAGAGATCCTTGATCAGTGTCTCAAACTCCTTCTCGCTGGGGTCACTGGCGTCTGGGGTGTTCAGGACTGGCACTTTTCCCTCCTCCACTTTGGTGTCTGTCCGTGAAAGAGTGAAGTTGACCTGCACCCCACCTTTGCTGTCAACTTTCACCGTCTTAGTGACTGGATCATACCTGCCCAAGGAAGAGAAAGCACAAGGGAACGTCAGGGGTCGAGGCCTCACACACCAAGCCACCCCCCTTCCTGACTAGACACTCAACATGGGACTGCTACTGCTCTCCAGCCAAAAGAAGCAAGAAGCATAAAAGCAAACAGCAAGAACACTTCAAAAGGGACATAGGAATGGCAGGAGGACAGGGAGCAGCTCAGGGCCCAGCGTGGCACTGAGCTGCTTTTGGCTCAGGTGTTGCAGGGTTACGTGGCAGACTGGCAGGACAAGAAGTCAGGCAGCTTTAACCCAAAGAGCAACAAGGTTTTGGCAGCTGTTGAAGTAAGTTCTGTGGACAGCTGCCTGCATGAGAATCTCCCCTAAAGACACCAAGTTATCAACTACTTCACCGCACCACCTCCAAACAAGGGAAGATTTGGACTCTACACTGTCACCAGATAACAGTCCGTGACATCAGAGTAGCACAACTTTGTTAACTCTTGACTGGGAAGTCAGGAGTGCACTGTGGCAATCGTGCAGCTGTTTGTTCCTTGTGCTGTGGCTTGCTCACCCTCGGGCAGATGCTGTGATTTTGTACGTCCCCTGGACCAAGAGGCGCCAGTAGTCTCCATCCTTGTAGGTGGTCACTGGGTGGTTGATGTCGGCAACACTGATGGTGGCGTTGAGAATGCCCCTTCCGTCCATGGCATCCAGCACAAATCCCCAGATGCCGCGGTGAACCTGAGCACAGACCCAGAGCCCTGCTCAGCGCCAGCCCTTGCTCTGCCCCCCACCCCACACACCACTGCGGGAGCGCTGACACCCAGACCCCACCAGCTCCCAGCACAGGAGGCTCAGCATTTCCAGAGGAGCAACACGTTCCAAAAGGGTTCAGGTTAAGCCCGCCAGCAGCTGGCATGGACAAAGATCACTCGAGTACAATGGGCAATTGTTTGTCTCATGATGCCACCACAGTACACTCTGCTCCACACCTTTGTTTGCATGCCCCAGGTGCACCACACTACCACCAGCCATGACCCGGATGGAAATGGCACATAAGGGCCATTAGGCCTAGGGAAACCTGAGGTTTCCCTAGCCTAGGGAAAACTGAGGTATTGGTAAATAACATGCCCACACCTGCATCACCTGGCTGCTGTTTCTATACGGATATTTTGCTATGTTGAGGAGGAGGGAAGAGGGGGAAAATCAAGGCATGTTTGGATGGGAAAGATTTCTGTGGAGCAGGTACCCAGTCTGGCCAGGAGGCTGCACTTGCTTCAGTGTGCAGGCCAGCCTGTTTATTCTGGCACATCTAATCCAGACCCCAAGAGGCAGCTCACACAATTGCTTGGGGGTCAAAGCATCTCACCTGTTTCATAAACTGGAGAAGAGATCTACGGTTCTGCTCCCAGTACTTTGGCAGCTCTTCTGCTTTTGGGTATTTCACACAGCCCAACTCAATGGTCACTTCAAAGCAGTTTGTATTTAAGTAATTCCAGTCTTGCATCCCACCTGCAACAGGAATGCAAAGAAAGTTTTGACAAGGTCCCCTTAAGGCAGAGTTGTACCACAGCTCAAAAAAAAATAAAGAAATCAGATACTAGAGAAAGATGAAATACTAACTACAGCGTGCATTTTATACCAAAGTGAAAAACGTTTTTACACAGGGCAAGATTCATGCTTCAAGGGGATGTCAAAATAGCAGACTAATAACCAACCTTCTTGTAAATGCCTTTCATGCCAATATACTGCTGCTAGCTGGAAATACTACACTATAAATTCCTTCACTCCAGAATGATTTAATCTGGGTACATTATTTGAGACGTTACAAAAGAAACCCAAGTTCCAGTAATCTGGGCTGACCAATGCAGAGTTTGTGATTGATCAGAATAAATTCTTTAAGCTGCACATGCATTAACTTGGAGATAAACAAGAGACTTAAGGTTGACTTTACCTGGAACGTTGTACCACTGGGCCCCGTTCGTGATGCCATGTGGGAAGTACTCTGTGGGGTATATATCCTTACAAGGGCTTCCCTGATACATCTTTTTGTTTTCCTGGAAAACAAGATGCAACATGTGAAGCTGAGTCTGTACTTTACAGCCACTGGCACTTCTGTTCTAACATTAGTCACACACTTGGCGTTACCGCACAGAGGTTCAAGCAGGTATGCATTTGTACAGCTGCAGCACCAGCAGACTGTCCCACACCCAAACAAAACTCAGACGTCCTTGCTCTCCTCCTGGCCCACGTACAACATTTTCTACCACCCTTCAGTGCATATGTGCATGTAACCCACTTCTGTGGCCCCCATACCTGCACAGAGCTCTCCTCCTACAGTGCCTGCAGACAGAGCACTGTCTGGACACTGGACATCCACGCATGGAAAGAGAGCCTCCCACAGGGCCCTTCTGCTGTGACCCGAGGAGTCTGCGACACCAGGCACCCACAGCACCTGTATCCTCCTCTACCACCCGCTCCGAGGGCTCATGGCAGCATCAGGAATTACCCCAGCAGGATGAGCTGTTCTCCCATTACAGCTTTACCTTGGAGTAGGAAAGTGCCAGCTGCTGAAACACAGCATCGTCTGGGGATTTACTGTATATGGCTATTCCTTGTTCATCATCATCAAAGGGGTAATTAACCACCAGAGAACCTGCAGGGGAAACAAGATTTGACTCATACTTGCATGCTTTTTAACCGATCCCTCAGCCTAACAGAAGAAGATTTTCTTTTCCTCTGGAGAGTGCCAGGGACCAAGTCTCATATTTCTCAAGACTTGGCATTAAATGTAACATTAACACCAGTGGACAGAAGAGACAACAAGACAACAAAAGCACAGGAAGAGATAAGACCACACCCAGCAAGGAAGGTGAACCCCAGACACAACACATCAAAGTTTTGGCTCTCACATGCAGGAAGGATGAGCACAACCTCCTAATAATCACTTTCACAGAGGAGAGAAAGCAAAGGAAAAAAATTCTTAAAACATGCACAGTGCCCTAGGCCCCATTGCTGCAGCTTTTCAGCTTTCTGGAGTTTATTGCAAGCACTGGCAGATTATAACATCTCCGGCTTCCAGAAACTTTCCCTAAACAAGTTGTACTAACGGTGCTGTGGAACCCAGACACCACTGCTGCTGGAGAACTGCCAGCTTTCTTACCCACACACGGTACCTCTGCACTACAGAATTAAACATGCTAGCACAAAGCAACCACCTGCAAGTTACCACAGCTACAAGCCAGCAGACAAACCGTCTAGGGAATAAGCTGTAACATAGACACTTAATTTAGATCACTCTAAAAAGATAATTAAATTACAGCAAATTTCATAGTTCCGCCATGCAATCCAAGGCAGGGAACCCTCAGTATTACATCTCATTCCCTTCAATTTATACATACAACGAAGCCTCTAACAGCCACAGCACTACCACATTCACAGAACCAGCTGCTGAGCAGCCACTGACAGGAGAGTCCATCCCACCTGCCCCATCTCTTAGCAGGCAATGTCCTAGCTACTGCCCAATGCACGTGCTCCCCTCAGAGAAGTGGTTGTGAGCCTCCCAGCAGCCTCTTCAACTCCCTACTAACATGCCTGGAGACATGGTTTTCAGCCTGCTCCCAGATTCTGATCCATCCTCCAACAGCATGAACTCCAACGTACTAACAATAGATTTGGTTTACTCTTTTTTTCTGCAGGCCCTTTGGAAATGGCCTCATCCCTGGTGCAGGAACCTGGCTGCCTTTGCTCGTGCCATTTCAGTGACGCTTAGGATTGAGAACTCTCTGCTAGAGCTCTTCAGTTCATGCGTCAAACACAGTGGAGATATCTCTGCAAACCCCATCCCTCAAATCTGTGTGCTGAGCAAGGAGCCTGGTTTGGCTGACATACCTCCATGCAGGTTTGCTGAAAGCACAAATGGGTAAGCCTTTAACCAGCTCATGACAGCGAGAGTTTCTGGCTGCGGAGGGTCTGTCACCTGGAAGAACTGATCTGGGAAGTTCCGGTTCAGGTCATAGTTGTTGCTGTTATTTCTGCCGACGGTGCCTCCTCTGTCTCCTAAAAATTAAACACATGTTCAGCCTTGCACCCTTTGCAAGTTCCCACTTCACCGTGGAGGCTCTGTCCTCTTACTGATGAGCTTCATACCATCCATTAGTGGAAACAGCAGAGAGCACAACAGTGCTGGCTTCCTGCACCCCAGAGTGACAGGACACCCACACTTTCCTCCAGCAAGAGTGCACAAAGGTGCCCTTTCAGAGGGCCCTTTCAGTGGCTCTCAGTGCCAGCCAGGCCACAGCTAGCAGAAAGGCAGTGAACCATGAACAATCCCAGCAGCTGGGTGTCATGACCACAGAAACCTCAGAGCTCACCTTCTCAAACCAGCTGGACGAGTTCTTTGTTAAACCCAAGTAGAGCTCTACTTCCAGAAAACTGTTCTGGACAGGCTTTGTTCTGTCAATCTGCAAAAGCCATGCAGTTTTAAGGACTTCCCTGAATGTTTTTGCCAATTTCAACATCACGATAAAAGTCTGTATTATCTTTGGACAAGTGCTCTGCAGACTGCCTGGCTCCCACATCACATGTTACTAAGAGCATGGACCAAAGCATAGCAAGTATGAGCTGTGTCAAAGGAATGTCGTTTTTTTTTTTCTTTTTTAAATAACCCTTGGGATAGCCACAAACCATAAGGGGACCCAAACAGGGGTAGCATATAGCATTGCTGAAGCATAAGAGCTCTTTCCAACCACTTCAAGCATCAGTCAACTGCCCACTTCCTGCAGTGCAGGGTCTGCCCACTCATTCCACAGCACACACCAAGTCCCTTCCCATCCTCCCTGGGCAGAAAGCACTTCTGCCCCAGCAAGGCTTCCAGATTTCTCAGAGGTACCACGAACCCAAAGTCTTGTTCTCAGAGCTAGAAACCCCACAGGTGTTTCAGCACAGGCAGCACTACCTTCCTGGGACTTCTCATAGCCATCTGGGTTCATGGACGGCATGATGTGGATCCGTGTGCTCTGGACCAAGTCAGTCACTTCAGGATCTGTGCCGAAGTTCTTGCAGAGGTACTCGATGAGATTCAGGAGCAGCTCTCGCCCCACAACTTCATTCCCGTGCATGTTACCAATATACTTGAACTCTGGCTCGCCTGCAGACACACAGCCACGCCAAAGAGACAATCATAACCGCTACATTAAAGCTTGGAGACATTTCACCACCCCGAGCATTGCACCCTCAGGCTTTTCTGCAGGCTGGAGAGCATTTACTTAAAATTTACCCTTCTGCTCTCACAACACAAAAAAGGACAAACGTTGCTGCAGGGAGAACCCTTGGTCCTTCTGTTCCCAGAGTCCCAGCACCAATGTAGATGTCCCCAGGAATGCTCCTTAACTCACACTAGTGCTACCCACTGCACCTGGTCTTCCTAAAAAGTATACTGTGAGGAGGAACTCAGTTTCTTTTCAGACAGATGCCAGCTGTACATCCCTTTTTGCCCTGCCCACACAGTCTCCTGAAGCAAAGGGTCTGTCACTTGCATTTGTGTCTTGCTAGAAACAATTTCCAGCGTTACCTGCTTCATGGATGCCAGGGTTGTCCGAGATCTCCATTACATAGAGCTCCCGTAGCTCCACTGACTTGCCCACAGAGTAGAGACTGGTTATGTTGGGGTACTCGTTGGCGTACCGCCGCAGAAAGATCTCCATGTCTGAGAAGTGATGGTGGCGGAAGTCCACAGGCTGGACTGGTTGATGGAGAGAGGTTGGGCTTGGGGCCTCTGCCTGCACAAGAGAGGGGGTGATGGTAGAGACAGGAGCAGGTGTTGCTGGGAACTCTGTGAGGTTAGGAACTGGTGCCACCACAGTTGGCTGCAAGGAGAAATCCACTTCTGTTGCATCTCCCTCCTTCACCTCAACGTTCTCTCTGGTCACTGGTGCGTAACTGTGGGGGAAAAAAAAAAAGAGCTGGCTTCAGCAAGGAGGCTCTGCAGAACAGAGGCCCAAACCCCCTGCAGCCTCTTAACTTCCACTGCACCCTCTCCAGCCTCTTCCTCCCAACCTGAACACACTGGGATGTTAGACTACGGGACAGATTCACCATCAAACAAGCTGATGGGGCTCATCCCACTGCCACCAGACCCGACTGTGCTGCTGCCCTTGCTGTGTCAGAGGCACAAGTTCCTGTTTATGGACTCTCTGGGGAAGAAGCCATGGGCACATCACTGGGCTAGCCTAGTGGCAAGCAACATGTTTACACCCAGACTTGAGACAACACAAGCTCTTACTGGGGTGACCCTACTCCACTTTCTCCTTTTGCCCAGAAGTAAGATGCAGGTCGATATAAGCAATCAAACAAAGGTGACAGAAGCGTTGAGCATCCAGCAGCTCCCTGCTGCAGTGAGGCATGGGGTGAACAAACAGGGCTGCAGCTTTAATCTGTCACAGGAGTCCTTTACTGCTGCAGCTTCCAGCCAAGTCCCTTAAATATACAAGATGCTCCGGGGGAAGAAATCGAGTAAAGTAACACAAGCAGTTGGCAGTGCAGACGCTGGCTGCCACAGAGACATTACCCCATTACAACTGCGGTCACGTTGTAGGTCCCAGGCACAAGCAGTCGATGGTAATCACCAAATTTGCCCGCTGTGATGTTATGAGCGATACCGGCAACAACAATGGTCGCATTCTCCAAGCCAGCCTTGGTGACCGCATCCCTGACAAATCCTTTCACACCAATGTGGACCTGAGGAAAACAATGCAAGAGCCTGGCTGAAGACAGGTAACATCAGTGCAGCTGCATCCTCACCCAGCAATACCCTCCCCTCCCATCCCCAAAGGCAGCAGAGCAGGACAGCTGCCAGGCAAAGACAAACACCGGCCCATGATTCAGACAGCGCTTGGCCAGACAGCAAGGACAGGAATTTCAGCATTCACTGGGAAGGCAGCAACTTCTTAGAACTGATCCTCTCTAGCAAACCCTCTCATTCATCGACATGGGCACATAACAGTTTGAACACAGCAGGGTTACAGGCCATACCGAGGGACAAAATGCGGCTGCCTCCCTTCCCAGCCTAAACTGTTCCCTGCTGAACCCATACGTGGGCATGTGGAGACAGCCTGGAAGAGGGATCTGAGAGCCAAGGTCTCAGCCGTGTTGCTTGATGCTTTTGAACACCACTTGAGACTGACGGCACTGAGGCCATACAGGTAAACTTTGCATTACGTAGTGAGACCTCAACTTCTCAGTCTCTGCACGACACTGCACCCCACGAGGCCCCTCTCGGAGGAGCTCTGCTATCACTGAGGATGTGGGAACTGTGGCAGAACCACAGAGATACACAGCAGCTTTGTAGCCCCTGACCTCGGCACAGCAACTGCAGCAGCTGTGTTACCGCATGCAGCGAACTAAGCTACAAGAGCAACTGAACACGACGCTCTCAGACCGCCGTGGACACACGGGTTTCACAGACATTGCCCCTGCACCCTGTCTCAGCCCGCACTACCTTCTCAATGAAAGCAAGGAGAGAGTCCCGGTTGTTCTCCCACTCCTGCTGAAGCTCGGAGGTCAGCGGGTATTTGCAGCAGGACAGCTCCAACGTGATCTCAAAGCAGTTGGCCCACACGTAGTTGTAATCCTGCATCCCACCTGAGAAAACGAGGCAGAGACACGTCACAAGAGCAACGCACAGACATCCCTCCACAGGAGCCACACTTTCCCTGTCCTACAGCCCCCTGTGGCATCTCACGAAGATGCTGCTGTAGTCCCAGAGTGAACAACCTAAGCAGAAAAGTTGGATCAGATCATCGCGAAAGTCTGTGTTGGGGGGACAGAGCTCTCTTTCTCCCAGTAACCAGCACACTGGGCCATTCAAATCAGCTGCAGACAGTCCCTTCAGTCTCACTGTGCTGTCAGCTGAACTCAGCAGGACAGCACTTTGCAATACATGCGGGTTCATTTCACTGCAAAGACATTTGCCAGACACTACGAATCCCAGATGGCAAGGCAAGCACGCTGGAGTTTGCACATTACCGCTGCAGTTCTTCGCTGTGTGCTCCCAGCCACCCATGGATTTGTAAGGTTTTCCTGCAGGAGAAGTTACTCCACCCAAAACAAGCTTCAGGCCTCATACAAAAGAACACACCAGACTATCAACCTGGGAGGTCACAGCTCTATTCTGCGCGCTGAAATCACATTCAAGGACCACACAACTGTTCTTCCCCAAAACTCTTAGCAAAACTATAGGCGAGATGAGAGAAATACTTCACCTTCTCTGCTTCCTCAGCCTGCTCTTCTCCTCCAACTCCTCCTCCAAGGATCTCTCTTTATTTGATATTTAGAGCAGCCCCAGCAGAGGGTCTGACAGAGGCCCTGGGTGACAGCATGTGGTGAACAGCAGCAAGTCACCTCCAGAAAACTCTCCTCCAGATCTGGGAGGGCAGTGACGCCTTCCCTCACCTCCTAGGACTCCCGTGACCCTGCAGGAGCAGACCGGGACACAGACTTGTCCACCCACTCCAACCAGGAAACTCGCTCTCTTCCCTGAGCTCTGCAGCCAAGTCACCAGCCTCCTGCCACATCTCCTCCTTAAGGAAGCAGTCTCAAGAAATTTAAGTATGTTGCAGCACCTGGGGGCAGCTTTATAGTTTGCTATTAAACCAGCCAAACCCCTTGAGCACCAGAAAATGGGAGTGCACAGAGCTGTTTCCCAGTATTAACCTTATCTGTTTATTCTTGCCTTTCAGAGAAACCACAGGTACTGCTACAAATGAAAAATGTCACCTTGTTCTAGCAAGTGCCATGACCCCATTTGCTGAAGTTTATGCTCAACCCTCAGCAACCGAATCCGTATCTTGCACAGGAATGAATCACGTACCAGCAGGACTTGAGGTCCCCAGGTATCAGCACTCATGATCTGGAGCTCAGACTTCAGCATGCTGCTGAAGACTGCAAATATTCAACCCCCTAAACATTCATGGGAGTTTTCAATAGTAAAAAGCACGTTCTAAAACCACCGCAAGCCTGTGAAACAGGTTTCAGAGTCACCCTGACAAATCCCAGCACACGACTGTAGCCACATGAGAGGACCATTTCCCCAGCAAATCAGGCAGCTGTGTCCACATGGAAAACGCACACTGTTCGAAGTTTTATGCATACCGATGACATCCTCTGGGTTGGACAGCCTTGTAGTTACAATCCGGGCAGGCTGGTGTGCCCCAGCCTTGGCCACCACTACCCCCATCCCACGCGGCACAGCAGCCCTTGGGACCTCCACGCACCGGCCGAACGGCTCCCACCAGGGCCAGCCCAAAGGGGCCCAGCTCCCTTCTGGATCAGCTGAGGAAGTCAAACGGGCACTCAGAAGCCTGCCTGCCACAAAGCAGCAATGTATTTACCCTGCAGAAGCCTGCCGCCAGTTACAAACTTCAGAAGGAAGGAAAACAGAGGACAGCCTGTGCCACGTGTCACGCCACCAGGCTGTGGGATCCCAGCAGGCAAGTCTGTAAGAAACGCACACCTTGAACTCCCATGCTCTGTTTTGCCCAAAGTACCACATGTGTGCTATGCTAAGTGACCTCACTGCTTTGTCTGAACAACTTCCCAATCATTCACAAGCTCCGTTACAAAAGAGTGCCCCTGCAGGGTGCTGGCCGATTAACCGGCCCGAATGGATCGATACCCACAGTGCAAACGCGCTCCCGGGCATTTGCAGAGGCTGGGCTAATGCATGGCCAGGAAAAACTATCAGCACACTTTGCCAAGCAGAGGAGTCTTCCAGTAAGTGTGGTGGCTGCGAGCACTCCCTGTCCAAAAAGGTCAGGGACTGCTGTTCTGAATCAAACAGCCCCATCGCAGTCAGGTAAAACAGAGACGGACTGACAGCACAGACGGGGGTACAGGAGAACAGACCTCTGGGAAGATGCAAGGGACAGAACCGGATCAAAGACATCCCAGTTCCTCTCGGTTCTTCTGGAAGCCTGCTGCTAGGGGAACACGAAGCTTTTATCATAGCAAATCAAATGTCACTTTCCACCACAAAGAGAGCACTGCAGCTTGCGCACGGGCCGAGATTAAAACGGGAAAAGAGACTTCTCTGTCCGGCATGAGGGACCAAAGAGTGCGTGAGGACTTCAAACCTCTGAAGCTCAGTTCAGGAGGTTAGAGGAACAAGGCCTGTGAATCCGATCTATACCCAGTTCTACCCGGCTCCAATTACCAGGCTCAGGGAAGCAGTCCGCAGCGGGCTGCTCTCTCGCCAGCAAACACCATGCAGAGTGGAACAATTTGCCGGCCTGTAACCATCTGTTCATAGCAGGACACTAATGCATTTGAAAACATCCATACGTAAACCAGAGCCATTAAGAAGCATACTTAGTGCTTCAATTGCCATTCAAATAAATTTAGGACAGATGCTCACCCATAATAGAGCAGCAATGGACTAAATTAGAGCTTGGTACATCAATTTCGGTAAAATTGTCTCTTTGAGAAAGTAGTCCATTGCATACTTGAAAATTTGGATTGTATCCGCTGCACATATTTGGCCTTCAAATGGCCCCATTGCAGAGCAGGATGGTTATTTTACAGCATATGGAATTATGTATTTTTCCAAATACCATCTGCACAGCCTCTCCTAGCTGGGCAGGAGATCTGGAGGTGTACGTGGCCTTGCATTAGCAGAGCACTACCTTCAAGGAACAAAGCAGAAAAAGCATACCCAGGGTAGAGGGCTGTCAGACTAAAGTGCTTATATTCTACCTGTTTGGGTGTTATCTTGGACAATTTGTTGCATTTATTCAGCATTTTTTATCATGTGGTATCTTTCAGCCCATGTTGAGCTTCAGTCTCCCAGTGAAGCATCGTACTGGTGAGGAAAGCAAAGCAAAACTGAGTGGCTTACAGTCACAGCAAGTCATTCCCTGGCTGGCAGGAGGTCATAAAATGCTCGCTTTCAATTTATCTGTGAGATCAGTCCTCATTTAGACTGCATGAGCCAGGACTGGAGCTGCCCCCTCACCTCCCCACGGCAGGATCGGTCCTGCCCAGAACAAACCTCTCCCCTGCCCTGTCCCGCTCCTCGAGCACCAGGACTGCACTTCAGGCAAGGATCCCAGACCTCTTGCAGCACGAGAGCTGCAGAGTTCACACTGACACGCATGCCTCTGCTCCCTGCCAAGCTCCACAGCAGGCAGACAGGCGGGAGAACGCAGCTCTCGAGTCAAGCCCGGAGATCCAGATACCATAAATACACCAGATGCCAGGAGAAGCCTTTCAGGCCAGCCTGGAAGGACTCCATTTTCAAACTGCACTGTGCAGAAACCTCTCTAATTCCAGCTGTCACTGGAGCAGACGTTAGGAGATAAGAGACCTGCAGCTAAGTCACAGCAGAGAAAGGCTCCTGCCTGCTCTGCAGAGAGAGCAGATGGCACAAAGCAAGCTACAGACATGATTAAAAACATAGCGCAAGTTGCTTACTCTGTGGACAGAACCGATCGTCTCGTAGCATGAGACCAGCACAAGCAATCAGCAGCAGCTCCAAAAAGGCGGAAGAATGTTTTGGTCCATTAGTCTGCGGTCATTAAAACTCAGAGGAGGTGAGGTTTCAGCCTCCAGCTCCAGCAGCTGCACGACGCAGCCCAGAGCAGCACAGCCCTGTAGCCTCCCCGGGGCTCCCAGGAGGAGGGCAGCATCTTCCCAGGTCGACCCAAGAGCTGCACCACAGCAGCACCTGCAGCACTGCCCAGCGGCTCATGTTAGATGTGAAGGGAGGCATCAGACCATCGAACCACCAAGCCAGTACTTTTCTCAAGAAAAAAAAAAAAAAAAAAAGGAAAAAATTAACAGTAAGAATTCTATGAAAACACAAAAACACAAGGGCAGCTAACCGTGCACATCCCAGAAACCCATGGCTGAAATCTACCAGAGCTCACACTGTGCAGTTGCCTTCTGCCATGCCCAGGAAACAACGGTGATGCCACAAGCACCCGCTGTTCTCAGCACTCACTTTAACTGCTCCGAGCCTGATGCCTGGAAGCCCAAGTGTTGCTGGTAACCACAGCAAAAACACGAGCTAGCGAATACACACGGAACCTAACGCAAACCTCTCCCTGCACCCCACATCCAACCTGAGAAGCGCCTTCCGGTAGGCACCAGAAGCACCTCAAACACCTGGATATCAGAGATTTAAACTAGCAAGGAAAAGATCTTTTAGGACGGGACTGCAAATAAAGGAAAGACCTTCCAAGGCTGCCTACAAAATGCCCTATTCAATGTTACACTGAATTCACTTTCTGAATTGGGCTCATTACGAAATAAAGGCAAATACATCCACAGATAAGCAGTTTCTTTAAATTCAAGGACTCTTCAGGACAGCTTGCCTTTCCTGACCCACACTGCACTAAGCACCACTTGGATCATAAAACAGCCCAAATTTCCAATTATTTTCGTGATCTGAACTGGCCACTCAGTAGTTAAAAACCCTAGAGGTTAAAAAGGAAGGAAGAGTAAGAGCACGCACAGCAGAGAGAGCCCCCAACCAGCGTCCCTCTCACAGACGTGCTTATCTATAGCAGCTGGAATGCAGAAGCCAAATTCAGCCGTGTGGCAGGGAGCCATATTTCTCTGTGAACACTTGACCTTAAGAATTACTCCAATGGTTTGTACTTGCCACCTCAGTTTGATACACACAAGAGGTCGTTTGCAAACTCGAATGAAAGTTAATGGGGTCTGGCACCAGCATAAGCCCCAACTGGTAGCTCCAGGACAATGAATCCTGTAGCAATTGGCTTTCCGGCATGTTTGATTTCACACGATAAAACGTGGCAGGAAAATTTCCACCTGTTGAAACATTTTGTTCTCATTTCTTTGTTTTTCCTGGCTTTAGTTCACATGGAGCCTGCAGTCTTTCCTGGCACAACCTGATCTGCAAGCCACAAGCACTTGCCCTGCACCTCTCACCATGTGCTCTGGTTGTCACTGGAGCTAAGCCTGGCCCAGAGAGATCCCACAAGGGTACCGGGACTTCCCCATCCTCATTTTACTGCAGATTTAAATTCTCCAGGTTAGACTTCAGTCTGGGACATGCTCCAAGGGCTGCCATCACCCTCCTAAGCAGCAACTAGGTGTAAATTATGGCCTGGGGGAGAGACAGCACAGGTGCCGACCTTAGCAATAGTTTGTCCTGGGTTAGTGTCAGCACACTCTCCCTATAATCTCTGCCTGTGAATCCCCTGTAGCCATCAGGACTGAGCCCGAGGTAACAACTTGTCACAGCTCAAGGGTTTGCTTCTGCAGAGGCTGAAAGCTGGAGGCTATTAGACAGGGTGTAAACCACAGCGATGGCAGCACAGAGCAAAGCGGTCTTCAGCTCACACCTTGCTGTTTCCTCCGAGAGGAAGGTAGGTAAAACCTGTGTTCCACTAGTTTACAAGACAAAGGCAGCCTGGAAGGCTCACACCAGTGCAACAGCTGCTAGCAAACCTTCCAAGGCTGGCACTAGAGACGTGCTGCACATCCTAGCAGGAGGATGAACAAGTTAACGCTGTGCTGAAAAGTGCTACTCACTCTGTGGGCAGGGGAACACAGGCCAAAAGCTCTTGAAGCAGCCTCCCTTCAGAGCATGCTTGTCCCAGCTCGGTAAAGAGGCAGAAACCCTTAGGGCTGCAGCTAAAAGACCTACTGATGAGATGTTTGCCGATAACAGCTGCCACCAGAACAAGGCAGCACAGATCATCCAGGATATCCTGTTCCGTCATAAGCACATGCATGAGATTGCACAAGCCTTCCTCACGCTGGACTTTCCACAGAAGCGGAGTGAACCTTGAGCCAGTAAACACCAGCACTGGTGTGCTCGACAGGGTGGAGGGAAGGAGACAGCTATTAGCGAAAAAGGTAAAGCCACATCTTGTTTGAACATTACGTCTTATTTGAACAGTGAAATCTTCAGGAATGATTCAGCCGCTGCTGAAATAAGGACTTCCTCTTCCAGCACGGAGGTGATGTATTCAGGCCTAATAATGGATCGCTCTCCTTGCTTCCCAACACACATGGATTCAGGGTTAACATATGACTCAGCTCTGAAACATACGTTTTGGAAAGACACCATCTTTTCAGAATTCGTTAAGCGGTAAGCTGTTATGGATAAACTATGCTTGATTTCATTGCTTGCTCAGCACTCCTGCCATTAGCCCTCAGCCCTAGCACGAGGGAAAGCAGAGCAGCCCAGACACAGCAAAGCAATGCAACTTCTTCAGATCAATTATGCAAGATTTTTGCTTTGTCCTCACCACAAAAGTTGCTGTGCTGTCTGGTGAGTCCATGATTGTACAACTTCCGCTGAGGGGGTGTGGAAATGGTGAAATTTCTTCTATTGACCCAGCCAAGATTTCTCTTCCCGCTAGCTCACGGAGTCTTTTCCACGAGAGCATCTCATTACAAACCGTTGTTTAAATCTCAGCAGCAGCAGAACCGACACACACGCAGCAGCCCGGCGCGGGGCTGAGCCTGGCCAGCCCCTTCCACGCAGAAACAGACTGCTGGTACTGGGAGGTCATTTGCTATCTTCAGATCACCTCCCAGTGCAGCTGCCTACTGGAGAGAACAGGAGCTCTGCTAGAAGCCCCAGCAGACTGGATTTTGGATCCCTTCTAGATCCTGATGCACCGAGGGGCAACCACCAGCTGTGCTGGTTGTCTCCCTCCGCACAGGTCTGACAGCAGAGCAGTTTGCAGAGAAGCTCCCCATGCCGCTTCCAGGGAGAGGAGCTAGTTTAGCTCAGACCACGCATTTACATCATTCCAGTTTTACAGCAGGCTACTTTATAATCATTTACAAAAGCACAAGTTTAGAGGTTAAAAAAACCTCGCAGAATACTGACATAGGTTTCAGTTTAATACTGCTTGTATTTTCAGTGCATTAACAACAGTTTCCCCTTTCCTGGATCATCATTAAAATTAGGAACTGTCTTGAGATCTTATGACAGTTCATTCGGCAAATGAAGCCTCCTGCATGCAGGACAGCCCGCCAGCACCTATCTAACGAGGTCAGGAAGAGCCCTCCAGTTTGCTGTGATCTATTTCCTACAAATGTCTCCCAAACTGTGATTCACCAAACACTTGCTGATGTGCCCATGATGCTACTTCGCGTCATTTCAAGCTGCGAGAACACATTCCAAGCTAAAAATATCACTTCACCTACCATCCTTTCCTTGATGACAACACCACCGTTTTGGATATCACTTCTCAGTGAGAGCAAGAAACTATTCCTACGACTCCGTTATGTGACTCAAGCCAACAGTGAGAGCGATTCACCAGCACAGCTTACCTTCTACATCATACCACTGGGCACCGTTCGTGATGCCATCTTGGAAGGTCTCTCCCTCCTCACCAGGGCAATTCGGTTTGCCAGTCCGCATTATGGGGTGATGTGATGCATAAGCTTTCGCCAAATATTTGAACACTTCGTCATCAGCTGATTTACTGTAGACTCCTGTGGGCTTGTGCGTGGGAGAGTCATCGTAGGGATAGCTTGCAACCACTGAGCCACCATGAAGATTGCCAGAGAGCAGAAACCTGGGGTTGGGAAGAAGGAAAGAAGAGTCATATCAGAACACTGAATGGGAAGCCAGCCACAGCCCTCCAACCAGTCCTCCTGATGCCTTTCCACCCAAACCAAGTTCTCGGGAGCCTCCAAACTGTTTGGAATCAAGCAGGCAAAATGGGCCCACTGGACCAGCAACGCTGTTTTGGAAGAGGAAGCGCTCCGAGCTTTCTCCATAGCACTGTGCAGGGAGAACTCCTGCTGAGCTGCAGCTACACCAAGGTTACGTTAACAGACACGCGCTCATCCGGCGCTGAGGCCACCGTTTGACAAAAAGCTAAGCTGTTCTGGGAGACATATCCCCTCACTCCAGCGCCAGCCTCCAACACAGCAAGCAGGATTGTTAGAGGATCTGAACAACGTCCAAGTGGGAGCACGTTAGGGACGTCAGCAGATTTTTGCAATAAACCAATTGTCAAGACTGGTTTATTCACTCCCCAGACTGACATCTGGCACTACTGGAGATGAAACAAGTTTCTTCCTTCAGACTAAGACAAAGCCCTCAAGCTCCGTGACAGACAAGCGGTGCCCTGTGCATGATGTGATGTGCACAGCTCTTTGCCAAGCTTGGAGCAGTGCTTGATACGTACAACAGAACTGACTCGCCTAAATAAAATCTGTATGAGTGACAGAGCTGTTAAAATCTTGAGTCAGAAAGTATAACAGCATGGCATGCCCTACATCATGCTTTAATTTGATCACGGGCACACAAAATTAAAGAATTAGAGGTAATTGTCTCTACTCTCCCTCCTCACCAAATACAGCATTGAGACGAAAAGAACTTTACTTCTCTTTCAGCCAAATGTGATTTAGTTTCTGAGCAGAGGTAACATGATCAATACCTTTGCCTTGCTTAAAACAGCACACGTGAATTGCATTACACCCAACATCTTTTTTTTTTTTAATCAAACAGTTCTGTTTACCCATTCCCTTCTGTATCAGTGGCTATGTTAGTGTAACAAGTGTAACAGCATTAACTGGTGCTGCCAGGCAGAGGGACGCACAAAGCACTATTCTTCCTGTTTCGGCCTGGCTCACATGAAAATCTCACCTCAAGCATTTGCAAAATGAGCAATGACCCGATGGCGCTGTCAGCTGCTAAGTTTTAAAAAAGATAGTTCTTCACACAAAACTTTGTTCCCCAAAACTGAGCAAACATTGTACAATGTTGAACATCGCGCATCTTCTTTAGACCCGGCCAAGAGCCCTCCAGTGTACCGCGGCCAGCTGACACCCCGCTCAGCTTCTCTCTCCGTCCCTTTTTCTGGGAGGGGGCAGAGCCCGTTTCAGCGCATTGCTCCTATCTGACTGGACTTGGCATTCTGGCTTTCTCTGCACAACTACGCGCGCTGCCCTTCGTGGTTTGGACATGCCACCGTTTCCTAACGAAGCCCACTGGGCGACTGGAGCGCCAGCACCCAGCTCTGTGGGGCTGCCCAAGCCCCAGGCCCGCTGTGCTGGCCTCCACAGCGCTGCCTCCCCTGGCGCAGCGGCCTCCCGGCCCTCATCCCCTTCCTCCAAGTGGAAAGGGGAGCATAAAGGGAGCAGTGCGGGCACCCAGGGCTCGGCCAGGCTGGAGAGGAGCTGGCGAGGAGCAGCCCCCGGCCCAGGCCCGGAGGTGGGCGACGGAGGAGGCTGTAGAGGCCGGGGCCGGGCAGGTGCGTGCAGGGCAGGGGCAGAGGCCGGGCCGCACTCACTTGTTGCGCTGCATCCAGGCGATGAGGGCGCGCACCTCGGGCACGGGCTCCAGGTCAGGCTCGGCGGTCCCGAACTGGTCGGGGAAGCTGCGGTTGAGGTCCCGGCCTCGGCTGTTCTCCCGGCCGCCCGCCGCCCCGCCGCCGCCGCCGCAGTCTCCCTCGCGGGCGCGCTCGAAGCCGTCGGGGTTGAGGCTGGGCAGCAGGTAGATGTCGGTGGTG
>VXAA01002510.1:420276-430483 GCA_013399115.1 Anseranas semipalmata | reverse complement strand
GGGAGGAGGCGGGGGCGCTGCTGCCGCCGCCGGCCAATGAGCGGCGGCCGAGGGGAGGGGGAGCAGCTAGGGCGAGGAGGCGAGGGGCCAATGAGAGGCGCTAGGGAGCGCTGCGTCACGAAAGGGGCGGGGCGAGGCGCCGCGAAGCACGGTGGCGCCCCCTGCGGGCCGAGCCGCTGCTGGGGCCCGCGCTGCCCCCGCGGCCGGAGCTCCGCGGGGCGAAGCTCCCCGGGCGAAGCTCCCCGGGAGAAGCTCCCCGGGAGAAGGCAGCCTTCGGCGTTAAGCGCCCGGCGCCCCGCCCTCCCGAAAGGCCCCGGAGGAGCCCGGCAGGGGCACGCAGAGCGCGGCCCAGGCGCTCCGATGGGAACGGAGGACCCTGCCCGAGCTACTGCACGCAGCGGGGCAAAGGCCAGCGTGCAGCGGCACCGTGCGTGGCTGCAGCAGAGCCCTCTCCAAAAGATAAAGCCGAGCCGGGGGACCAGCAAGCAGAGACGTGGCTGGAGGAGGAAGGAGCGGGGCGGCCGCCTGCCTTGGCGCACCGACAGGGTGCTGCTCGCAGGGGCCCAAGTGTCGCTGCCGTGCCTGGCTTCCCGGAGGGAAGCGCGGCTGTGGCCTGCCCCGGCTGTGTTACCAGCCCAGACCTGGCCCCGGGGGATTAAAGACATCGTAGCACCGTTAGATGTTGTGTAGAGCGCGCTGCTGTGCTGCGGACTGCTGCGGAACTGTGCGCCCAAGAGGATATATAAATAACACTTGGGGGGTTCCGCCATTCAGATCTTTGCTACTTCCTTTTCCAGGGAGGTGACACGATAAGGAATAACAAGCAGAATAACTTACTCTGCAAAAAGTGCGCTGCGGCCCATAAAACTCTGAAAGTGGCCGTCTCCGACGGCAGGTCTCGTCAATTCCTGTTTAACTTTTCCGTAGTATCTTCTACACACATCTGCTTCCCAGCTCTGGCATTTCCTGTCGGAGATACAAGCTCTGAGTCTAGCATATAAAACTGCAGTCTTCAGGGGAACCATCAGTTGTGTGAATCTCTGATCTCCCTGCATCCTGGGATCCCTTGCATGACAGATCAGATGATGCAAACTTGTGCGTAAGCCAAGCGTGGTACAGTATCAAAAGGGCCCCAAGGAAAAGGAGAGTAAATTGGCTTCTCTTTCTTGGGGCTCATCTGCACTGCACAGTCATTACGAGGGAGACAAGCAGGGAACAGAGATTATCCATCAAAAAGATGCCCCAGATCTAACTAAACTGGGAAAGCTGAAAGACCTAGGTCATCAGGATGTTTTTAAACCAAAAGGGAGAAGGAATATCAACAGGGAATTGGGCAGTCTCACAAGTGGTCACAGTTACATAGGTTTAAGTCCTCAGTCTACAAATAAATTGCTCTGGATTTACACAGAATAACTGAGCTCATTTCCCTTTTTAGCTGATAAAAGCCCAGTTGTCTGGAATTTCAACAAACCAATTGTAAAAGCAGCATGTGGCAGAGGACTGACTCACGCAGTCATTTTCTCAGCAGCCAGCAAAAACAAAACCTCCGCACTTCCTTGGGCCAGCCTAAGAGCTCTGCCTGCCAGGTCCTTGTGTGAGCAAGACCGTAGGTGAGGGACTGACCTGGAAGAAGCCTTCTGCTCCTCCTCAGCTCCACTCCGTGCTCCTGTGTGCAGAGAGCTGCAGCCCTGGCACACCACGAAGCTGGTTACGTGGGGGCTGTGGCTTTTGCCTTACAACACTCTCTGCGGTGGTTCCAGCCGCTGAGAAGGAGTGCGGTTTCCTCCTGAAGATTGGCAGCAAATGGTTCCCCATGAACCAGAAAGATGGAGCAGCTCGGTCTTTGCAGATTCCTCGCAGAGGGAACGAAGGATGACTCCACAGCAGGGAAGTTCAAACTGCTAATATTGTTTGGCAGGTCTTCACAAGATCAAATCAGCACTTGGTTTTCCAGCAGAGCACTTCCAAGAAATCCCACTGGTGATGATAGTTCCTAGGTAGACAAAAATATCTTAGGTCCCGGCTGTAGAGTAGCCACAGAAGAACAGTCATGAAAGAGAAGCAGATCTGGGAATAATACTGGGGAATTTCCGGTACTGGCCATCAGAGAGCATCTAAATCAGCAAGAAACAGGCACCCAATTTAGCATCATCACCAGTCATTTTTGTTTCCCAGAGGAAGAAAAAACCCTTGAAGTGCAGCCCATCAGTGGCAGAGGCATGTTTTCTGTCCAGAAAAACAACAAAGTCAGGGGACCTAGCAGATAATCTCTGCTACAATAGTCTGCTGAGGCAGGAGACTGCCTTGCAAATTGCTTTAATCAGGTTGAAAATGGAGTTTCACAAGTGGATGATGCAAATGAAGGATCAATATTATTAATTTGCCGGAGTGCTACTAGGTGTGAAAGCTGAACACTATTAAACAGGACTCCCTAGATGGGAAGCTACAAGGACCAACACTGAAGTGGAATTCAATACAGAAAACTCCCCTTTATCTCCTGCAGGGACCTATCTTGCTAATTTAATGCCAAGTTCTTTTCACATTTGCTTTTCTTTGGGACTGTATTTCTCAGACTAGGATAGCAACGGCCACACTCACGTACTATCTTTAGTTTTCTAAATCAAGACTGGCGACCAGGCATGCCAGCAGCGCTGAATGTGACCCAGAGCAGTTAGGGAAGAGGCGGACCAGTGCTGACGGCTGGCAACAGACAGCAGCGGGTACTGCACGGCAGAGGTTTGGCAGGACTTTTACACACAGACGTGAGTTTCTACAGTCTCGATGCTTTCGTCCCAGCACAGAAACGCTGGTGAGTGCCTCGATGCACTTCATTAAAGGTTAGGCTTGCACTCCTGGGCCACAGTTCCGTTCCCTGCGCTCACTTCAAGGAGGGACAGTTTAAAAGATCCCAAAGCAATTGTTGAAATCAATTGTCGAAAGCGACGACCGAGGTTCTTTAAGCCTAATTTACCCAAACTTCTGGAAGAGAAAGATGAGCGTGGCGAGGCCAGGCTGCGGCTCCTCGCTGCCCCGCTGCCAGCAGGGGCTCCTCAGGGGACGCCCCACGCCAGGGCCGGGACATGCAAGGGGAAATCCCGCCCCAGGAGGGCACCCCTGCCCCAAGCCCGGCTCCAGCAGCACCCCGCGTCCCGCAGGGGGCACCCACGCCCCGCGCCTCCGCTGGGCCACGGCGTCCCCGGTTATTCCAAAGGCGCTCCGGTTCAGCGCCCCTGTCGCTGCTCTTCTTCCTTCCCCAGGCTATGCGGTGCCAGAGCCCCTGCCCTTTTATTTAAGGACGATCGGGAACTAGAATTATTAACGAACTTATGAAAAAGTTTGTTAAGATCTGTCCCAACAGCGGAAAACGTGCGGGGTATGGGCTGCGAGTCTGTTTGCATCTCATCTTCCTCTTCTTTATGCTTGGGAAAAATAGGTTTTGTGGGAGGGCGCAGGGGTGCTGAGGATGCTCGCGGTTCCCCCGGCAGCCTCGCCCCCCAGCCCCGACAGCTGGCACGCGGAGGCCGTGGGCCCGGCGTTACAGGCATGCCCCAACAATGCGGGTTGCAAAGTACGTAGCAGCACGTATTAAAAAGGGATTAGGAGAGCAGAACCACAATGAGCAGGAAGACAGGAGCAGCCTTGGAGCAGAGCCTCAGGCGCTGTTGCAAACACGTTTTCTGGAGCAGGATTACAGCTATGTCGCAGGCAGTGCTTGCCTAACAAACCGACCCGCAGACACGATCCCCAGCTCCCACACGTCTGTGCAGATCCTGTTATGCCCCAGACTCCACGAGCAACCTTCCGCCCTCACAACACTGCCGAATATAAACTGTGCTCTGTCTGCCAGTGAAAATCCAGGGGATTACAAATTGTGCTCTCCCCCTGGAGGCACTGAGGACAACCAAGTGGAACCCAAACCACCGAGGAGTTTGGAGCTGGAAGTTAAGATGGCCAGTGGAAAATGAACTTTTGCACAATCTCTATCATGTTCTAAATCTTTTCTTCTCAGGTTTCTAAGGCTTGGATTACACCCAGAAATAGACTGGAGTGTATTAATTTACTCCCTTTGGGGCTGTTCAGAGTCATATTTAACAACAGTCTTATTCGGGGGTTTGTCAGTCCACCGTTGCCAGAAGGACAGCAAGGAGGAACGGATGGGGTGGATTATTCTGGCTCAAGCCCATGCACTGTCTAGCCCAGCCTCGACACTGCCTGATCCGAACACCTCCAAGGAGGGCGCTGGATCCTTTGCTGCGGAGGGTCACCGAGGTTCTGCCTCACTGAAGTGTTCCTCCTAGTCTGAGTCATCAGTGGCTGCTTTATATTCTGGAACATGACGTTTGTGTCCCTCCTAACCGTAATGGAAAGGTGGATAACGCAACCCACGCAACTCTAGACCTCAGTGGTAATTCCCATAGGATAATTATGCCCTATATAAAAAGACATATGTAAAAAGTCATTGCGAAAGTAATTCTTATCAGTTTAAAAATGTTGCCTTTCGGTGCCTCTGGCCAAGTTAACACCTTGCTTTTCTAGTCTCCCTTCCTTCAGCAGCTCTCAAATCCCATTGCAAAACAGGGCACTGCCATTGCCTTCATTTAAAAGCTGTAAACCCAACAAGCCCAAGTTCACCTTGCTGCCTGTCACACAGACCTGGGGCAAATCCGGAACAGAATTCTCCCCAGGTCCCATTTGATGCTGTTCCCTGCATCATGACAAACCCACCACAGAACAGCTGTTACCTGATAATCTTTTTCCTTTACTCTTGTTTCTAGAATAAAAATACGCCCCCAAATTCCACACTTTCATTCTTTACATCCTCACTTACTCTAAACACTTCTTTCTTCTCATGCAGTATCATTGCAGCGCAGAGACCCTCGCTTTTCCTCGGGGCTGAGCTAACCACAGGGTACCCTGAGGGTACTCACCATTTAGCAGGGCAATGTCTCTGCTCCCTCTTCTGCCAACATGCAGTTCAAAGTCTGAATCAGTGCATTTTCTCCTTTTCCACTCAAAAGAAGGACACAGCAACAGAGCTTCAGGCAGGAAGGGGGAAATTGGAGTCTACTCTTGTTCAAAGATAATCTGGGATAAACTTCCTACGGCTTGAAACGGTGTCATGAACAGCCAGAAAGCTGAAAGGGAAAAGGTGTTATTTTTGGCAGAAGCAGTTATAGCTGATGCAGGAACTTTCTCATTAGTTACTCATTGCCTCGGCAAGTCTCATAAAACAGCCAGCAGAGCCCAGCAAATACTTTTCTGCAGTGTTCTGGGAGCTCAGAAATCCAGGAATTAAATGAGGCCTTGAACCCATTTTATGGACTCACTTCTTACTGAGCTACCATAAAACATTAAAATTCAGACCTTATAAATAAGGAGGGGAAAGCGCTGCACATTTCTTTTCAGAAGCAGCCTCTCCAGAGACTCTTCCCAAGGTAAGTCCGGTGCCACACGTCCCAGAGACAGCTTCCCTTGCCAGACAGGTAGGGAGAGATAACGAACTCATGCAACAGAGACGAAAGACATAAAATGTCCTTGATTATGCTCGGAACTGGAAAAGGTCCTGCAACAAATTGGCCTGGTTTATTCCCCCGTGATCCTGGCCCAGCGCCGGCGAGGGCTCTCCCCAGGGTGTCTGATGGCAGCAACCAGCCCCTCTGCGAGCCCCAGCAGTGGCAGCAGCGCTGTGACCCTCCCTCTCTTCAACAGGCACCAGCCAGGCTCCTCCGAGATGGCCAAGAAAAGCAGCCTCGGAGTCCCCTGTGAAGTGCCCATCCTCATGGTTTGCTTTTTGGCATGCGTAGCCACAGGTGAGCAATGGAAAAAATCCGTCATCGCTTTGCCCGAGCTCCCTTGTGCTGACAGGCGAAACTGGCCGGGGTTGGGCACTGCCTGGGGTGATGTGCCACAGCAGCATCCCGGTTTTCATGTGCTCTGGAGGTCGTTCCCAGAGGATTGCCTAAAAACTGGCATCTGATTTTGAGAGTAGCTGAGCAGGGAATGGGGAAGCATCAGCATTCCCAAATGTTAGTGCAGCAGCCACACAGGAATGACAAGGCTGCTGTTTTCACACCTGCTCCAAGAGGGGAGAAGTGCGATATGTTTGGCCACCTGGGAACACCAAGGAAGAGACAGGGAGCTTCAGGCTGTTACATTCACAGGACTACAGTGCCTTTATATTCTGAGATGCACTTTTAGCTCATTAATCTATGATTCTGGCTAGACCAGCGTGTTTTAGGTTGATAGAAAAATTTATTTCCTGTATTGTTTTCCCATTTAATATGTCCTGAGGTTTGTATGTTAGATTAACTGCAACTCACAAACTGCCTGGGCACAGCAGAGGAGCTGATTAACTACTTTATACTCTCAAGCACATTCAGCTCCAGCCAAAAAACAGAATACCATACTGTGGGCACAAAAACTGAGGGCACAGGTATGCTGCATCCCTGATTTGTAGCAGGAGGGTGGGCAATACTGGCAGGATGTTCCTTTGCTGTGTGCTACATCATCACTGCCACAATGTGGTTTTCAGACTTTTTCTTATTATAGGTCAGGCTTTGGCATTCCTGCTGTCAGTTGCAAACGCCTCATGTTGACTTTAAGCAACCGTGAAGGGAGCTTTGTGATGACGATGTTTCCTGTCTCAAAAACTAAAGTCCCACTTGAAAGACAAATGTTATGTTGAAGCCTGAAGCTCTTCTGTCATTGTCTCCTCCAAGGTTGAGGCCTGGAGAAACCTCAGGGCTTTTGTGGGAAGGGTACAGCTTAGGACACCTAAATGCCCTCATTCTCCTTCTTTTGCAGGTGTGGAACTGTCTGTAAATAACCATGCTGCTGACTTCACCCTGTCCACATCATCTGGGACTCCTGTCTCCCTCTCCTGCCTAGTACAGAACAGCAGCCAGGCTGAGGAGCTCCTCTGGTACCGAGGAGAAGGCAAAGTGGATCTGAAAGATGGGAATAAAGTGAATGTCAGTAACATCTGCATCTCCCCAGCCACCGAGACTGACAACGGTGTCACCTTCACATGCAAGCTGATGCGGGACAAGTCTGTGAAGGTCTCAGTGATCCTGGATGTCCAATGTGAGTTGTTGTTGTGGATATCTGTGAGGAATGGCTGGGGTGAGACAAAATCACGGGCCAAACACCTCGGTGTCAGGGTGCGAGTTGAAGGCAGGGTGTTTTGCACCCTTGTACACTGTATTCACCAGGAAAAAATGCATTTAGGAGGAGATAGCTCACGTGGCAAGACACTCCCTTTCCACAGCGCTTATGGCCTGATCTAATGCCTCTTTTACAGGGAGTGGGTGGGCCCTTAAGTAAGATTTCCTGGCTACGTCCCTGCCTCCACCTAGATTCTTTCTCAAGGATACAAGTCAGGGCAGGGGAGTGATGGGAGTGACTGTCATGACTGCCCTGCTGATCCCTCGGGATCATGAAGGGCTGCAGGGCAGTGTGTGTTACACCATTTAAACAAGATGCACAACCAATGTGAAAAGGGAACTTATTTTCTGTTTAATGGTGAGCAGCGTTATTAATGACCCATTTAACCGCTTTTACTGTGAACAGTTCCTCCCAACGTGACTGAAGATGAGTCCGTCCAAATCGAAGAAGACAAAGACGTCACTCTGACCTGCAATGCCAAATCCAACCCTCAAGGCCAAGCAGCCTGGTACAAGAACAATGCCACTTTGACCCTACAGCAAAATCGTTACCAGCTGTACCAGACTAGTGAGGTCTCCCAGCTCTCTATCAAGAAAGTACAGAAGTCTGACAATGGGACCTACACCTGTGAGGTGAAATCTTCTTTGGGAGGCGGGAGAAAGGATTTCCACCTGATAGTTGAAGGTAACAAGGCTGCTGCTAAACAATAAGGTTTACAACTAACTCTCCATTCTCTTTTAGAACGATAGCAATCCACTTACATTAATACGGCAGCGAAGTGTAAAGAAGTGTAAGTGGAAAGTGGTAAATTCCCTATGTTAACTTCTAAGAGCACGGCAACAATGAGGAGCTCACCTGTGCCTGGGTGCACAGCACCAGAAAAGGCCTTTCCTGCTCTACTCGTTATTCAAAGGCATTTGGCAAGCATGACCTGAAGCAGACTTTCTCACTTCCCATGATGACAGGGCACATCCAAGTGTGCTTTAAAGCACCTTAGGTCTTGAAGCCTCTTATTCCAACCACAGTATCCTGTCATGCCAAAAAAGCTGCTTAAGGCAAGAGAGATTAGTTGTCCTCCAGAAATGACTGTACCTCTGTGGACTACAGGGAGGCGGAGGCCGAGCTGCGCTGGATGCCCATGTCTCAGGCAGGTGATGCTGGGCGAGGCGACCACTGGACTCGGGGCAATCATTGCCCACCCCTCTGGCCGGGGTGTCCTGAGGAAGAGATAAAAGCAACGTTAGCTGTCAGTGGTACGGCTGGACATCCTATTGCCATGCATAACAGTACCCCGGGGATCCTCTCCAGGGACTGACATTTTAATTCCTCTTTCAGTTCGCCAAAATAGAAATGTGCCTTTCTGCAGCTCTGTGAAACGACTTGTTTTATGTGACTGCACCAATCTATTAGATATACAACCTCCTCTCCCTCTTTACAGATAAAAAACCTGTTTTCCCCAAGGAGGCCGTTATTGCTGCTGTTGTGGTGGTTACACTCACTGTGCTTTTTGGAATTGTGGCTCGAAAAGAAAAAATTTGTAAGGTACGGAAAGATCCAGTTTCCTAGGAAAAAAATAGTACTGTTTTGCTGCAATGCTCTTTTGTTTTCTGCCTTTTCTATGCTGCTTTCCAATGCTACAGAGCCATTATGTGCTACCTCCTGCATTAGATTTACAGGTAGATAAATCAAATATTAGGTATTTTAGGGAGAATGAATTACACACATGCAAGATATTAGTAAAGTTATCCCTATGGCCCTTAAATACAAAAGATAACAGGACTCTCTTTTTATTTTCAGTGCTTCAAAAGATCAAGTGAAACAGCTCTGTAAGTATTTGACTGCTTATTCATGCAGCTTCCCAGAATAAGCTTCTGAACGAAATCCCTTCTTTAAGCCTTGGCAGAAGCCGGGGAACAAAAGACCCCTCCACACGCTAACGCCAGCCACGCTGAGCTAACCCCGCTCTTGTTCTGGTTGGCCACCGCCAGCCCGCACCTCCTCTCCCAGCGGAGAGGCCCTGCTGGGCAGGAGTGCAGGGACACGACCGCAAGACGCACGGACGCGGCGTGGCTCCTGCCCTGGCCATCCCAGCGTCCTGCTCTGCCTGCGGGGAGGCAGTGGGAAAAAACATAATGGCCCATCCCAGCCTGCGGAAAGTTTTCTGGAGCTGAATACAGCCCAAGTGAATTCAACTCTGCTGTTTTTTTTCCCCATAGTAGGTGATTTTTCACTTCTTTTTTTTTTCATTTTGCTGCAGGTAAGGACCGCAAAGTTCCTGTGCATGCATCATTTCTAGTGGTGGAACATAAGCCCCTGCATGAGGCGGCTAGACACTGAAATAAGATTTTGGGCTCAGGTTTACATGGCCTTTTTGAAATATAAGTGGTTCCTCACGTCTCCTGATTCTAACTGACTGCTTCGAGCACAGCCACAGGGGTAGGATGCCTGAGCTGTTGCCGGATCTTGCCCTCTGCGCTCCTTGCTGACAGCTGCACGTGCACAGCCAGGCACGCCGGCTGGCGGTCGTTCCACAGCGGGATCCTCGCTGCCTTGTCCTGGATCCCGGCACCGATGTACCAGCACAGCGCAGCGTCCGGCCCGCAGCCGCCTTCTGGGCTCTGTCCCAGGGCGCAGCTCCCCGCGGGCACCCAGGCCGACCCGCTGCCCCTGCGGGGGTCCCGGCTCCCGCCGGCCTGGGCGCTTCCTCCCGTCCCCCTCGGCTGGCAGCGGAGCCCAGGGGTCGGGGCAGCGCCGAGCACCGGGGGCTGCGGGGCGGGAAACGACGACAGCGCGGCGGCGGAGAGCCTCTGCGTCCCTCCGCTGGGCAGCGCGCCGCGCCGGCACTTCTCTCCAGGTCCTGGCACGCTCTTAAAGCCCCCCCACGCCTCGAGACTGCCCGTTCCGTCAATAAACGCGGCGCGCTACCGATTAGTTCGGCCCCGTGAGGCGCCAACGCTCCTCCCGGAGCGGCGCGGGCCGGGGGCCGCGTGCCCCCCCTCAGGGCCCGCGGAACGTTCTGGAAGGCGGCGCGGCGGGGAGGTGG
>VXAA01002510.1:384863-410219 GCA_013399115.1 Anseranas semipalmata | reverse complement strand
CAACTTATTTTCCTCTGTTGCAAATGTACTGTCCACACTTGTAACTGCACCATGTGGGATGGGTGCAGCTCCCACAAGTCGGGTGGCCCTGTGTTTATTTCCCATTCTTCTGTTTGTGCCATGCTCTTCAATTAGCTATGACCTTGCATTGCACTTCAATGTTTTTTAATATGCCATGATCAGATCAGTCATAAAAAGCTGTAAGACAGCCATTAGAGAAAAGGAATAACATGTAAAACTCCTATGCAACAAGTGGAGGTGAACTTGCAAAACTAAAATAAAAAAAATTAAATTGGTATTTCAGCCAAGCTGCTTCTCTGCTTATGGGACAGACACCTAGTTTGGTCACAAGCAATTGTCTGAAACCAGATCATTTCCTCAAAGATTTCAGTTAAGTTGCACTTTAATTTATGACATCTTGGTTCTTGGCAGATTTGTCTGGTGAATGATCCTCGACCTCAGAACCCGTACAACAAGCTGTACACAGTGGAGTACCTGGGCAACATGGTAGGAGGGAGGAGAACGCTCTATAACAACCAGCCTGTTGAAGTCTTGAAAAAATTGGCTGCAGCATCTATTAAGGATGGCGAGGTTTGTTTAGTTTCTTTTTGTGGATGACATGGTGCAACTCCTGTAATATAAAATTAACTGGGATATGGCCTAGACGTGACTTCCTTCTATTTGTAGGCTGTGTGGTTTGGCTGTGATGTTGCAAAGCACTTCTATGGCAAGCTGGGAATCAATGACATGAATATGTAAGTAGAAACTCAAAACAAAATACAACTCTGGATACTTAGCAAGGGCACAAAGAAAGCTTTGGCTGCTTAAACTAATTTGTACATACTTTTGTTTATATACCTAAAGCGTATATTTAAGCAACTTGAGCAACAGAAATGTTCTTTTCCACTTGTTAGCTAAAATCTTAATCTTAAAGATGGAGCACATCTTTAAAGGACTGTTACATATTCTTACCCATTTGAATTGTCTAGTGTCTGGTGAGAGAGACTCCTAAAGGGATTGGTCTTTTGCATTTATTCTGATACTATAATTAGTAGAACTTGCGGGCCTGTGCCCTGGTTCCTGGCACAGGGAAGTCTACTGATTCTCTGGTTTGTCAGTGAGAATCCTCCCTGCATCCTTTCTGATACAGTGTATGTGGCTTTTTAATAGATTTAATCATGAGCTGGTGTTTGGTGTCTCTGTCAAGAACATGAACAAGGCAGAACGACTGATCTTTGGAGAATCAATGATGACCCATGCCATGGTCCTGACAGCTGTCTCGGAGAAGGTAGAGTCTCCATCCTGAAATTCGGACGTTTGCACAGATGTATTTGAATATTCTGGCAGCTTGTTTATATGTTCTGGGCTCATTCACAGTGTATAAGCTGTTCTGCTGGAGCTCAGCATGTGTGACAACACCCAGTGCACAAGGACTAGGTTGTCTGTCCTCCCTGTTATTTGTCTTGTGTTCAGAATTAAATATTTAACTAGTGTGGAAGAATTTTAGGCAAGTCAAGGATTTCTTTCCTTCTGCCCACAGACTTATTGGAGATGGGGAAGGAAAGTTAGGTGTTCGGGTATGTTAGAAATAGAAGCTGTTAACTCGCTTTAAATACAGATTCTGATGTACCTTGCTAAGCAAGGAATGAAGTATGACAGCAAGCATTTCCCGCCCTTTCCCATTGCGTGAGTTAGTCCAATCTACCTGTTACAGCATGATGCTTATGTTAAAATGCCAGAATAGCTAGCAGGAGGCACTTTGCAACAATCTTAACCTTTTGCAACCTTCTGCAGTTTGGGAAAATGGTGTCCCAAGTAGCTCTATGGCAGACAGTAGGCTGAGATGAGTCCACAACTAAATCTGCTCCTGGCAGTATAACAAAGCACAGATGAAGTAAAAAGAACCATGTGAATATTTACAATGCAGAGTTGGTTGCAGTTTTGATGCTTTCCGTTATTTCCAGAAGTTGTCATTATTAAAGTTTCTTTGAAGTGATCTCTTCCTGTCCAGCATGACCTTGGCTTGAGAAATAATGGCTTGTGTGTAACTAGATTTGTTTGAGCTCTGGAGTTTGAGGACTTGAGATAGACTGAGTCACAGGAATTCTTCTGAGTTGCTTTTTACAATCCAATACAACTTTTCTACTCTTCTGCATTCCAAGCTCTTACCACTTGTATTTTATGTACCAGATTGCATGAACGCATCATTAAAAAATATTTTAATTGCTTTTCAGTTAGATTTTCAAGATGATACGTTTCTAGTGTTCAAAACCTATTTATCTGCTCATGGCTGAAGGGTATATACCCTTTGTACATCCCCAGTTACTGGCTGCACTTCATTGGAAGCTATAGTTTATGGTCTATATTTCTATCTTTGTACTTTTGCATGCCTAAAAGTATAGTTGCATAATATATCAAATATGACCTGATTTTCTTAAAGAACAAGATATGTATAAGGTCAGTATGTGATAGATGATCTCTAGAATGAAGACATTTAAAAGGAATTACTATCCTTTGTTTGAAGGATAGTAATCTACTTTTACTTTGTTTCTACTGTTTGAACATGTTGTCTAATATTAAACCTGAGCTTAATCTAAAGGAGCTTTGATAAATAGTTGTAAAAATGTAATACTTTGGATTTATTACTTTATAAAAAGGCTCTGAAGATTTAAAGTATTACAATTTTACAATGTAAAAAATTGATTCAGATTAAATGCACTTTTTGGTTAAAGTTAATATATGTAAACAAGTTTATACCCGTTTCTGTCCAGTAGCATTGAGAGTTGACTTATGCTTGGTCTGGTAGCTCTTGAGCGTCTAATTTTAAGGACTTTCCTATATTTTTTTTAGTGGTGATAAAAGCAATACAATAGTATTCACTCAAATATTAAAAATTGATTTGTAGGGTGTTTTCCAGGCTAGCTTTTTCCTTGGTTCCTCAAGGGAATCACTGTTTCCTAGAGACTTCTTTGAAGGTACCAACAGTTTATCTTGTGGCATAGCAAGCCTATGAACATGTTTTCAGTGCTTTTATGTACTTGATAGATTTGAACCAGACTTTGTTTATACGCAAAGCAGGCTAGAATACTGCACACTTCTGAACCTGAAGTCAAATGTACTTCATACTTGTTAAAAGCCTTGTATATCTTTCAGTGCACCAAACTTGGAGCTGTACCCTTCATCTAGATTCAAGTGCTGGCACTTGTTCTTAATAATACTGTTCTAAAGCAAGCTACAGTTGCTTTATTGCCATTGTACCTTTTCTCTGATTCCTAGCTCTAGCAAGTGGCCTTCTGAAATACAGAATGCATCCCCACTGCCATGATAGGTGTTAGGGAAGGCTCCTTAAATTCTTTCAGCTAAGCCCAAACTTGAATTTAGGTCAATTTAACTTCTCTTTAAATATTTATTGCAGGTTGTTGTCTTGCTCACATTTATTCATACTTCATGTAAGCAGACAAATATTTCAGAAAATTATTTTTCCAACCATTAGCAAGAAACCGTTGTCTGGAACTCAGTGTCAATAGACTTTTGGGAGTGGAGCTCTGGTTTGCTGGTGCTGGATTTAGACTTGGAAGAGTTGGCTGCTATGAACTCACGCAGCCCTTCACTACTAAGTAGCTGTCTGCCTGTTTTGTCACAGGATGGGCAAGAAGACTCGTTTGAAAAATGGCGAGTGGAAAACTCCTGGGGTGAAGATCGTGGTAATAAAGGTAATTTATAGTCACCCGCATATAAAGCTGAACTTATTGTTTGGAAATAAGGAAGGGGATGTGCTGTGTGTCCTATAGTAGGACATGTTTGACAAGCCTGCAAACAGCATGTGGATCACTGACTTGTGGCACTATTCCTGGAAGAATCCAATAACCAAACTGCTTATGTATGGAAGATAACAGATACTGGTAGACTTCTGTCACCAGATCAAATAGATTCAGGTTGTTTAGCTTTTAGTCTAAGTAATCTGGCTAATAATGGTTACCTTCTTTGTTCCTCAGAGCTTGAGCAGCATCCTGTCAGATCACATTAATAGTATTTGTAGAGTTACTATGGAAAGTACAGAGCCTACTGGGAGTAGCAGGGCTTATGAAGGGAATTCTAGAAAATTTATCTAGAGTTCATATAATGAGGTACATAAAATAATAAACTTCTTTTAAAAAGAGCTATTTTACCAAACATTGACTAGCTTATTAATATAAAGCTGCTCATTTTTCTAAGCAGTGTATGCCAGTTTGCTCTTGATCACAAGAAAATTGCCGGGTATTATCCCTGTTAAAAGAAAAAAGCAGCTTGTAGCAGTTTGACAAGTGTGGTAGGGAGAAAGCAGAACCTTATTTTGTTGCTCATAATTCTTTGCTACAGAACACACATCTGAAAAATCTGGTAGCGTTACTCTGAAACCATGGTGGTACTTCTCTTCTGAAATACCAAGAATTCCAGTGGGCATGTAAAACAATCTTTTAAAAAGGGGACAATAGATAAGAAATGATTTGCAGTACCAAATAAGATGGGATCGCTTTCAAGAAATGCCTCTGTGCACTGTATGGAAATGCTTTCTCCTAGTATGAAAGGGAAAATAAAGATTTCACTGCAGTACTTATAAATGTACTGAAGTTTTCGGATAATCTTCTGAAGCCATATGTGAAACTTGATTGTTCTAATTTTCTTTTAAAGCAATGTTTATCAATTACTGCAAGCTTTTATGTACTGATTTTGTGAAAGGAAATGTATATGGCTGGTTCCAGATGGTGATGTGAACAGCTGCAATGTAACTGTGCTAGCTCCAACATCTGTCTACAAAAAAATACTTCTGGTTGCCTTTCTAAAGCCATGAAAACATGACCTGTGGCATTCTTGCAGTGTTCCTCCCTGGTATGACAAGCATTAGCAATCAAAAAAATCCACAGTTAATGTGCAGTTCAGCTCATGCCAGGTTTCTGCATGAACTTGCTTTCCTGTTGATGACTCTCAGCATGCCCTACTGTTCATTTAGAAAGAATTTGTAAGCTCTGCAGGGCAGTAGTGGGGGAGATGAGCCAGCCTGGCATGGCACGTGGACAGGCATTGTGGGCAGAATGAAAGAAGTGTAGTGTCTCAGGCTTTGAGTCAGGAATAACACAAAATTAACTCAGATACATAGTCGTCTTTGAGCATTACTTTGAACTTGTTTGCCAGCCTTGTAAACCTGAGCTGCTACTTGGTTTACAGCAATAATTTATCCCTAGACACTGCTTTTTCCAAATATGGATTCACTTTTCAAGAGTGAGTTCTTCTAGAACTACTGAAGAGGAGCTAATTGCTCCTTCCAAATATAACTGGACTCCAGAGTGACTTGAATAAACCCTGTCTGCCCCTTCTGTGCATGTATTGTATGCACACCATCTATGTGAGCTTTCTGGGTGAGTCACTGTCACTTACTGTTTCGTTCCCCCCCCGGCCACTGGTAGAGACCACTGTCTCTGGAAACTCTTGCTCACTGTCTATATTTTGTTTTGGTTAGGGAGTTGCCTTGAAAAGTGCCTTGGCAGAAAACCCTATCAGAACTAGGAAGCTTGACTTCTATTTCAGACTGCTTTTTTCAGGGAGGTGAATGCCTGAATAATTTCAAGTATGGCCAGACAACTTACTGTTTAGCTCAAGGTAATTGGAGTATCCTTGGGAGCTCATTCTGAAACACCAGAAGAGGTAACTTGACAGGGTTTCTTCCCCCACCTCATGCCCTGCTTTTTCCCTCTGATGTCCAGTGCTAGCTGGTGTAGGAGGATGAGGATTTGTACTCATGTACTGGCTCTCTTGCTATGCCACTGACTCAATCTGGCAGTGAATTTTCTTATCTGCCTTGTTAAGGAATTGGGAAGCTGTGCTTGGATAAGTTCAGTGCAGAGAACCAGAATCCACATCAGTAAAGAAAAGGCCAAAAATGATGTTAAACTTGGCACATCCCAGTTGAGGCCCAGTTGGGTGTGGGGGATACATGCAAACCCCAACTGTATTATTGGACAGGATGATGGAGTACAGCCTGCAACAAAACACCGGAGACTAGACTTTGTCATTAAAAACATACCACAAAGCCAAAACACTTGGTAGGAAATGAGTGTTTCATTTGGGGTCCCTTGTGTTTTGCTGTGAGTACGGTCCAAGGTGCCAGAGGATCCCTGCTTCCCTGGATGTGCATGGCACAGGACTGCAGCGAGTGTGACTCTTGCTTGGGGTATTTGGGAGGAAGTTACATGCTTGGATTCTGCAGAGTGGGCAGAGCTGAATTCTTGTGGTAGTGCTTGTCCTGGAGAAAGGGAAGCCCTGGTGGGAACAACCTAGCACTGCCTTTGCTAAATACTTAGTAATTACATGCATATCTGCTGTAAAAGTGTTTCTTGGAATCTGGTCTGTTTTTCCTTAAGGAATGAACACAGCTGCTGACAACCATTGCTTGTTTTTTTGAGGTAAAAAAGTCACTTCCCAGTAAAATATTTCCTTTCTGTGTTTTATTGGCACTTTGTCAGCTATACAGGCAAGCTTAATTATTCCACTTACTCTTTTGTTCTGAAGATACAGTACAGTATTACTGAACTTTGAACGCAGCTTATCCCATTGGATATCTTTTCTAAAAGCATGCAGGAGGTCTTCAAAGGGGAACACTAAATCACATTATCACATCCATTTCATAGGGGTCCATTTGTTTTGGCATGGAAAGCACTTTCTTGTGGTACATCTCCAGCTAGAAGTCATCTTTTGACTTCTTGTCTCTTACACTGACTGTTGCATACTTCTGCATGAAGACAGTGTCTGTATTCATATACATATATAATCCCATGAGTATGTTATGATAAAGGCTCTAACTTGTCCTCCTGGTGGAAGAGTTAAGGTACAAGCACAAAGTGGCTTGCATGAGGTCCTTTTGGAACTTTGCAAGGGCTTTATTTTCAGGTGCCCGAATGCTAGGTTATGCAATAAGTCTCAAACCATTCATCCTCAACTGACCTCTCCCTGTCCATCAGCTTGTTACTTTAAAAATGCTGCCTTTTAAGTTTTCCTTTGGATAAGTTAGGAACGTGGACCAGTTTCATACAAAGAGGAGCATATTCTCATAGTCAGGTGTTATGTTCTGTTAGAGCAAGATGCTGCTGCTTACAAAGTCTGTGTCTCCTTGTAATGAAGAAATTGATAATGGTTTTCATTGTGACACTGAGCACAGGCCTTCTCAAAGAGCGACCTTTCTTATTTGCATGTTCTGAAGTTCTGCTCGACGTTTCCTTCTTGTTCAGACACCGCGATCCTAATCAGCGCTGTCAAGCTTTGAGATACAGGATGTCAGAAGCAGAGTTCATTATCCTCTCAGGGTGCAATTACTTGTTGGCTCTTGGGAGTGAGAGGTTTTTGTGTGTCCCAAGAACTCATATCCTGAAGAGAATAATCAAGGCAGCTCCCTTTTGGCAGTGTTTCCAAAATGGCTTCTAGCTCGGATTACAATTGATAGGGTTTTTAATTTATGGGAATTATCTGATCTCTTGCTTTAGAAACAAGATGGTATAGATAAGATGCATTTATTGTCCATATTCTTTGGACATTTTCTTGTTTCATTTGATTGTGATGATACTGTATAAGGACATGAGGAACTTTATTACATAAAGCCTTCTCATCTGTCTTCTAAATGCTTTCTTTCTCCCTGCCACTCTATTTTCAGTTCACTTTGAATAGTTTGTTTCCAGTGGTAGCTTTCTGTTAAAACCTGTGATATTTGAAATGTGGCTTTTTCCCCCAGTTCAAGTGCTGTTCACTGAAATTCTCATTAAGAATTATATTAAGGGAGAAAGCAAAGATTTATTTCAGCCAAACTGATTTAGATGCCTTTGCATCTGAGGAAATCAGCCTCCTTCTCTTAATGCAAGAATTAAAACAGCAAAGTTTGGCTTAAGCGAGAAATGTCTTGAATATGCATCTGGACAATCTCCCTTTTCTTACCAAAATCCTGAAAACTTCTAAAGCCAGAGAACCAGACAGAATGCTTCAAAAGCTTAGAATGCAAAATTAATTTACTCAAGTATTCCCAATGCCTATTTTAACAGATGAAGGAAAATGATTGTTATTTTGGGTCTTGTTTTTCCTAGTAAGTTTCTTGGTTGGTCTTTCAGTGCACATGAAGTACATCTACTTAGCCTATGTGTTAATTTCTTTGACTGTTTTTACTTTTACTTTCTTTACTTTTACTGAGAGATACAGAAGTACGACTAGGTCCTTTTTGTAATGAACTGTTCATACATGAAACTTGTGTGACTGCTTCACTGTATCAGTAATGGTTCTCTGTTGTAATGAACTGTTTTCATCTCCAGGTTACCTGATCATGACGGATGACTGGTTTTCTGAGTACGTGTATGAAGTTGTGGTGGATAAGAAACATGTGCCAGAAGACGTCTTGGCAGTGATGGAGCAGGAACCAATTGTTTTGCCAGCGTGGGATCCTATGGGGGCTTTAGCCAAGTGAACTACAGAATATTTGCCTCTTAATGGTCAACCAGAAGTAGATGCAATAGAGAATCCCAGTGGTTGGAAGCCATAGCCAAATGATAATGTGACCAAGCACTCAGCATGGTCCACATTCTTGAAATGTAAGTTAAGGATCTTTGGGAAATAGCGCTTTACTGACTTGTCTGAATAAAAGCTCTCAGACAGGCTACTCTGCAAAACTAAAAAGGGAAAAGGAAAAAACTCACAATGAAATATATTATAAGTGCTGTCAATGGCAGTTTGATTTTATCTTAAATTTTAAATAAAAAAAATCAGCATAGTAACTCAGTAGAATTGTTTTGACCAGTGTTTTCCCTAGACAAGATGGCCATAAAAGGCCATTCTTTAGAGTTAACAGCTAGGTGTTAGAACAAATACATCAAGATACTTACAAATTAACCATTTGTGTTCTGTCTTATACCATAAAAGAATGCCCAAAATATTTTATACATCGACATTTTTAGTTTTCCTGCCAAGGGAAGAAGTTTTGAAGGGTACTTGTAGTTGAAACTGCTGAACCTTAGAAAAGGTTTACCTAATTTACCCTTAAAGCTTTCTCTTCCAGGAGCATTGGGGAAAAATAACTAGGTTTCCAGTTTCACTTGTTTTTATTCTTCCATTATTGAGCTAGGACTGGATAACCCATATCAAGGCCCAGTGCTATGTCTGTGTGCACAGAGCGCTATTTTTCAGTTATATTAGCAAGAACAACCATAAATGTTCACAGGTGGAGTTAGTGTCATGCTCAACAGAAAAAAAAAAAAACATTTTAATTGCTGCATTTTATTTGGATGTTTTCAAAAACAAGATGGTGCTATGAAGCTTTTGAATAAACACTTTCTTAAGTGACTGGTACAGCTCTGGTTTCTTTTTTGAGCCTCATGTAACTATTGAATTTGAAAGACTAGTGACCTACAAACAAATCTAAGCCAGAATGTGAACAGGAAAACATGTTGGTTTATATTCTTAGCAGTAGTCACAGATGCTTTTCTCACTGAACAAATAAACACCATCTAATGTGCTACAGGCACTTGAATAGGTTGGTGATGAGCACAGTACTAATCCTCTGATTTAAATTGTGACAAAATGGTAGGCTGTCTTTATATGTGCCCTGACAATTTTCCTGTTTTGTGCTGAGTTTAGTCGTAAGCAAATAAGAGGGTGAGGATATAGAACCACACTGCCAGCTACCATGGGTAGTAGATAAATATTGCTTAAGTCAAGCGCAAGCAAAAAATGTTTGTTATGGCTATGGCACTCTACAACTTGGTTTGACTTTCCTTCCATTTGGACTACAGAGGTAGAAAGCTATTAAGTGATTATGAAAGTTTATGTATCTTACAGTAGTTATACAGATGTGTATATATGTATGTACATATAAATATTAAAAATGCCAAGCTAAAGCATGCCTGCATGTTGCTTGCTAAATTAAATCCACATTAGGGTTTAGCTAGGAGTCACCCAAGCTGATTAAACTTGCTGCAGTTAACACTTCTTGAAGTGGGCAGGAGTGCTGGCTTGATGAGAAACAATTTGGTGTGGAACAGCAGCAGGGTTGTTTGGTTACTCCCCTTGAATGATACTGTTTAAGAATCTGTCTTGTGCAGTATTTCCTGCAAAGGTAACAATGCTGTTCTGGAGGTGTACAGAATGTCCCTTCGGAGTACAGTGATGATATGATTTGATTCCCCTTCTAGCAAAATTCAGCTCATGGTATCCTGGGCATCTCTTAAAAGGCTTTGTCATCTCAGGACCTGTAAGGGTACAGACAAACCACTATAGCTTTTCAGCTTGCCTTTTCTAGTACCAAGTCACTATCCACAAGAAAGCTATAGCTTTTCCTAATTTACAAGACTCCAAGTGCAATGATCAGACCTCGTTCTCTGGCTCAGGAAAGCCAGATGACCTTCTTTGCTTTCTGTTGACTGGCATGTGTGTATCATGTGCAGTTACCTTTGTGGAAGTTTGGGTATCCCTTTTAATTTTCAGTAGTGTTGAATACTTAATTTGTTGTCAAATATATTTAATTACTGGGTTATCAAATATTTTGCCATGACTTCTGATTTACACTTAAGGTGATGCTCATCTAAATCAGATCTCTATGAAAGCATGTAAATGTATATTATATAAGGATCTGTGCCTAGCCAGGAATAACTGGATATGCAAAACAAGTGTGAGCTATGTTTGAGTGATGTGGAAAGGAAAGATATAAAAATGCTGTGGCTGATCATCTACTCCTGTAGACAAAAAGTAATGTTATGTTGGGGTGTATAAAAAAAAAAAAAACCTAATATACCTAAAATTACACAGCTCTGCCCAGCACTATTGGGGAGCAAGCTGGAGTGCAATGTCTTGTTTAGGGTACATCACCTTAGGGAAGATGTGGACCAAAATGAATGCAGAGAAGAGCAGTAAGAGCAGAGGATGTGGAAATGTGAGTGGTAAAAGGCTGAAAGAACCATGGTGTCAGAGAAAAGGGGAGATGTCACATTCTTTCAATTCATACATGGATGCTCTAAAGAAGGGAATTGTTTGTTACCACTGCTCATGATAAATTGATCAAAAAGTCAGGGGCTTCAACTGCAACAAAATTCGGTGAGATTAGGAAAAGCTTTCTAGTGATAAGAAATTAAAAGAAAAAAAGGAATAGATTGCCTGAGGATGCGATGCCTCCCTCCATTGTTAAAGATCTTCAGCAAAGGGTTACAGAAAAACATGTCAGAAATGACATTGATTGAGTTGATCCTTCCTTTTTGCAAAGGGATGGGCTGGATGATCTTTTGAGGTCCCTTCTGGCCTTAGGGGTCTGTGATGCACAATCTCTACCTCGTGCTGTTACTTGCATCACAGCGAGTAAACAGTCCTGTACTTGATGCTGAACCCTGGTGGCTCTGAAACAAAGCCAAATCTCTTGGGAAGCTGTATTATGCACAATATTTTCATTATGACTAATGCATGTGTTGTTTTGGGGATTTTTTTCTGCCAAAAGGTCAGTATTTTCAAGGTCTTTCAAAATCTCTCTGCTTGTGACATTACACTAGTTCTTCTATTCCCTTTATGCTATCTACCAGAGGACTACAGCAGCCAAGGACAGTTAACTTTTTCTCTGGAGTTTAACTGGCTAATGTTTTTTGTTGCCTATGGCAGCTCTGATGATGATTGAGTTTGATAAATCAAAAACTGTTTCCAAGCCAGTTTTTGTTAATTTGAGTATTTAAAAGTATTGTCTAGTGTGTGCTTATCTCTGGAGTACTTGCCCAGATATTTCCCAGTACAGCTCAAATAACAGTATGTTTTTTTCCTTTCCTTCAAATAAGCACAGAAAATCAACATGGCTAAAACACATAATAGGAAATGAAGCCAATCTGGCAGAGGCAGTTCTGCGTTTATGCCTAGCAGTTTTATAAATTCTTTGTAAGGAGGAGGGGGGGGAAAGGAGGGGAAATACATATGTCAAAGTGAAAGCCATATTTCTGCTTCGAGAACTCCAAAGGCAGTTGAACAAACAGTTCCAAGGTTCATGATAATGACTATCTGTAATTTAAGGCTGGCACAATATGAGGTAGGATATTCTCTGTTTTGCTACCTAGGTGATAATAATCCACGAAAACCAGTCCCGTGACTTTTGTAGGAATCAATAGCTGCAGGCTCTTGCTGAGTAGCTGTCTTTGTTATCCATAAAGCGCATTCGTATCTTCCTGGCAAGTGAGCTTATTTTTCAATCGTGGTTTGAAATGTGAATAAAATCAGTATGTATAAACTGATTTCCCATTAAGAGCTCCTGTTGATATGCCATCTAAACTTAGGCAGAAAAGTTTCTGAAAACTGGCCCTAGGTTTCACCTACATTTGTAGTATTCTTGTGGGTATGGCTGCAAAGAATTAAAAATAAATAAATCCACGGTCTTCTGAGAGATGTTCTAGAGCAGAAGAAATAGTTTTTACACAAAAGAAAACCAAAATGAAGAAGTAATTAGCTATAAATGCCTTCTCTACTATTTAGTTTTCACTTATTTTTGTGTTAGGGTCTAGCTTTAGTGAACTTTGGGTACTGCTAGCTAGCACATCTTATTCTTGTTCAGTTAGGTCTACTGAGTTGGATCATAGCTGAGATTCAAGTAAGGACTAATTGCAAAAAAAAAAAAAAAGAAAAAAAAAGAAATTAAATGCTAAAAAATCCAGAATCCAAGTTCCTTGCAGTGCATTTGCGTGTCCTTAATTTTGCTGGTGAAAAGATGATGAAGAGATTGCACTTCAGTCCCTGGCTCAGCGAAGACACAACAGTTTACTGGATCGCACTGCCCTTTTGTGCTAGAAGGGCAAAGGGGCTGTGACCAGCAGCCCCCAGCTGGGCGATGAAGAATCCAGACAGCCGAGCAGATGACGGCAAGGCCCCGTACCGAGGCTGAGGAAGGTCTGCGTGCGCAGCACGAGGCACGGCGGGATCCGAGAACCTCAGCCTCGCCTCAGGTTCGCGGAAGTGAGTGCAGCCCGCAGGTGACGGAACGAGCTGACTTGGCCCAGCGCCTCGGCAGCAGACAGCATTGGGAGGGTGGCAGTGAGAAGCAGGCTGCCTAGCTCCGGTCCTCAGGAAATGCTCCAGAAAGGATCAAAAATCAAACTCTTTTCAACAGATTGATGGCAATAATGTGGGAATAAACCTAGCTACAGTCTCTCGGCAAATAAAGCTCTATGCCTTATGAGCTGTAAACCCAGACTACAAAAGAATAACTTCAAACAGATAAAAAGATCATTAGGTTAGAATAAAAGGAAAGAAAGAAAGAAAAACAATTCTTTGCCTCTGATTCGGTGCTGTTTCTTTAGTTTATACCCTTTGCAGGCTCTTAACAAGACCTTTGAATTTTGGAGGAACCAGCCAACTAACAGTTTCTTTTTCCAGTTTCTGTCAATAAAACCATGTAGTTTTCATGTGACAATTCAGACAGTTCCTCTGACAGTTGGAAATTATTGACAGATAATTTTATAAAAGTGAACTACCTCAGTTTCAGTCAGAAGTCAGAAAATAAGGAATATGGCTAACTAAGAGAAGGAAGAGGTAGGAGGAGAGGTTACATACAGCGGCACTTTGTAGGTTCTCAGAATCGGATTTCTCCCATCAAATGCTTTCAAAACAGTTCTGGTGGAAACAATAAGACATCTCCAAAATCTAACTGCCAGCTGTATATCCCAGCACGGTCAGCTTAGAAAATAGCAAGGAAGGACAATCAGAATTTCTTTTATCCCAAAGCTAATCTTAATAGCTTCTAACTAAGCAAAAGATAGCAACAAATAAATACTTTAGGATTTGTTTCATGTTATTTGTGAGATTGTTCCTATCCTCTTATTGGCAGTGAATCAGAGACATGCTTGCAGAATTATTACTAATCTCTTGGTACAGCTGGTACTACTGTTATTAGGTAACTTCACTGATGCTTCCCATTCCTGTGCTGGCATTGGTGGCTGGAATCTACGGCTGCTTTATCTGTGGAGAACTGTGGAAGTGTTTGAATTTTTGTCTTGTGTAAGGTCTGGTTCTTTTCATCTCGTTTTTCTGTACTTTCCCTAAATCATTAGGATTTTGCCCACCGATGTACAGAAGATTCACTGAAATTCTGAAACTGACTCAGTGCAGCACCCAAAAGTTTTTCACATATGGGATAAATAAGTGTCGTAACGTTGAGGGGTCAGCCTGAAATCTTAAGTCTGTTATTTACATTATGCCCTAAAGGCTCCAGACGGTTTGGCAAGAAATTAAGAAAAAACATGTTGCTGCAGAAGACATTAATGGAAAAAAAAATTTTTTTGAACAAAAAGGCTAGGATAAGTCATGAATAGTGTTTTTGTGTTCTTCATATGCTGTTTTTCACATTACAGCTTTGTTTACCCTACAAAAATAATTAAATACTGACATAGGGTGCCACTAATAAGACCAGATGAAAGCAATTTAACTGCAAGAGTTGACCAAGATGAATGGTATGCAATAGTGTTTCAGAACTTGGTCAAAGAACCTACTCTAAGCAGAGACTGAGACAGAGAAAAACCTCAGATACCAGTCCTGATGCTAAGACTTTGAGAAAGATATACGTTTGCAAATAGCAGAGAGAACCAAAGCATATGCAGAGATTTTATTTCATGTAAGAGGGTAGAATAAGTGAGTTTGGAAAATCCATTCCAGTTTCGCAGCAGTGGTGAACTGGAAATCTGTATGAAAAGGAAGGCACAGATTCCTTGTACCATCCATCCTCCCGCCTCCCACTTTAAGAACAAAAAAGCCCCCTATCCAAGGCACGGGGGTTAATGCACAGGTGGAGACTCACACATTAAAATATTGTGCTCTGATCTTAAGCAAGGTTTAGTGGTGAGGCACAGTGGTGTTTGTCCTCTTCAGAACGGGACAGAAGAGGGGGAAGACCGTGAACGATCATCATCTGCCAGAACACTAACTTGCTGGGCTTTTTTTCCTGTCTGCAGCTAAGCAGAGATTAACATGGCCAAAACTATTTATTCTGGAAAGAGTACAAGAGGGGAATACAGCGAGAAGACAAGTTAGATATTGCTATTTTCACTGAAGAACAATAAATCTGTAATACTATTCAAGGCAACAAACTTAATTGACAAAACATTTTTAATGTACTGCCAAAGGAATTAATGGGAAAGTAAAAATCAATTTTGAATCACATCTGTTTGTAATTGCAATACCTGAGCTCTCCTTGAGATGGTGCAAATGACCCACAGCTGGCTGATTGCTGCTATCATTAAGGGACCAGAAGACAAAAAAAGGAAAGTGCTAATTATAACCCTCTGCTTTTCATTTTTAAGAGGTTTTTTTTTTTCCATGTAATTGTTTGGAACGACTCTCTGAAAACTGGCAACCACTTGTAGCAAAACTGCCGTTGCTCTAACAATTAGCCATTCTTATCTGTCCCCATTCTGTTTTTCCACTTTCTTTTTCAAATCTGCCACCTAAGCCATGGCACTATTTCGTTGACCTGCTATTCGTGACTTTTTACAAACAAATTGTGAAGTTCAGGAATGAAGGGTGAACGAAGCAGGTGAAAAGCATGTGTCAGAGGTTGAGTGAGATATTTTGAGCAGTAGGAAGAAAGGAAATTACTTGTTGATCCCACTGAAGTAGCAAAACACTTTTTAAAGAATTTGTGCTTAACATTTTAAAAGAAAACTAAACTTCTTATTTCTTCATTAAAAAAATGTAAATGTTTAGTACTAACATTATTCTTTCCAAGCCCCTCTACTGTGATAATATCCCAGTCCTTCCTATCATTATACAATCTACAGAGCCACCTGCAAACTTCTAATTTACTGACTCCTTCAAAACCTCAGTCCCATTTGTCATCCCCTTCATCATCACCATCCTGTTATTTATAGCTGTAATAACAGACAGCAAAACTGTCCCTTACCAGGAAAGCTTCCCTCATTCTCACTCTGCCTTCATTGGATCCTGTTCTTTTGAACTGATCAGAACATACAAATGTAGCCACCCACCTCTAGGAGGAAAACTGAGCTGCAGCCCTGGTGAAACATAAAGTTTATTTGACTAAAGTGACGCAAAAATTCTTAAAGAGCTCTTTGGCAGCAGATTATCTGGAAATCAGACCATGTGAGGGGGACTGGTGTACAAAAACCTCACCAAGATGCTGAGTTGCCCACAGGCAGTTTCCGAGACGCTGAAGTAGATGTGGGTGAAGGTTACTCGAGCTTGGATAACTCCAAGGAAAGCACTTCAAAGCCAGCCCAAAGACAGGTAATAAAAGACTTTATAATTTTGTTTTTCACACACAGCTATCTAAAGTACTTTATGGAATTCAGACAGGCTCCTAGAAGGCTGTCTTCAGAGCCTACCTTCTGAAGCAAGCAGATACTAGAGTTTCATTAACTTTAACTTCTCGCTGCCTCTTTCAACTTTGGCTATAAAAAGTGCAATACTAATGACAGTTTAAATTCTATATATGTATTCAATTGGTTCATTTTTAAGTTAACTTTTAAGGACTTAAGAGTGATTTCTAAAACACTGGGAAAAAAGTACATCTAACAAAGCTTTGCAAAAAAAAAAAACAGATGTATTGATTTTTGGTGAAAGTTTACTTTGTTGGTTTTTTTTGTTTGTTTTTTGTTTGTTTTTTTAAACTTTTTATGCTTTTGCTTGCTTTTCTGATGTTACATGCCCTTCTCTGTCTTGTTCAGGCACTTGTTCAGTCAAATGCCTGTAGCAGAACATGTTGTGACAGTCTGAAATATTAGAGTTTTGGCAGTCCACATAATTGCATTATTAAAGTAGGGTTTATTCAAAATTTACAAAAAAAAAAAAAGGAAAAAATGGTAAACTATAATGAAAAATAAAGATAAGTACCAGAATCTGAAGGAAAAAAAAAAAAAAAAACATTGCAAATCACTTATTTTAAAATGATAATGTGAACTTTATTAACTATATTAAATTATATTTTAAAAGGTAAACTGTTCCAGCACAGTAAATTATCTAACTCAATGGGACAGATTTATTATGGGTAATAAATCTGAAGAGTATGTTATAAATATATGTATAGTCAATCATGTTTACTGCTGAAAGCAGCTGGCTTGCTGGGTTAGTCTGCTAAGTAATACAGAAGTTTAAGTGAGGAATGCAATGTAACTGAATATATAAATAGTCACTTTTTGATGTGTCTAGAGAGCCTGGGGAGAAAAGGCTGGTGCGTTTAATGGATTTGGATTCTTTGGAGCATTTTGTTCATGAAATTTTTTTAAATGTGGGTTGCTAGCTGTCAGGCACTTTAATGGGAAAGCTCTCATACATTTAGGCATCATCTTCTGGTGCCTGTGATGAGTGAATCGATCACAGTTTTCTTGGAGAGTACTTTGTAAACTTGGCAAGTGACTGCTGTGGGTCTGTTTTGTAATTGAACGGGGGTGATAATTTCAAATGGTTATCCAAATTTACAAAAACTGACTCCAAACTGGAAACTTAATAAAAACCCTAAATTATTCCCACACATGGAAATGTGCAGTGTATTTGAGCTCTTTCCTGTTTCCCTGCAAGGAAATATAAACTGCTGAGTTTTCATTAGAAACAGAAGAAGCCTAAAGAAATGTTCATTCTGTGTCCCAGTGCCCCATCTGATGCGAATGTTTTAACTCGTTTCCAAAGCTGGATTCCTGCAGCTCTGTCAATGTGGCAATTTGTGTCTTATAGAACTAACACAACATGAGGAAGCCCGTCTATGGGATGTTTCCTAAAGTACTTAAGTAGAGCCTGGAGCCTGAATAGAGGGGCTGTAACTTGGAGACAGCCATTAACAAGTATCCTTCAAAGAAACATCACCTGGTGACCGTTTCTTCACTTTCTTTAGACATAAACGGTACAACCAGAAGTATATGCACGCTGGCATATATGTGCAGCCAGACTTTGACTTCTGAGTACAAACGCAGGTCTTTTACTTGAAACACTGTGCAGACTAATGTGCCCATGCAGAGTTGTATTACAGAACAGTGCTCTATTTCTTCAGTGATATTTGCTGTTTTACGACTCTTCCTTCAAGTTGATATAAATAATTTGAGGACGAATACAAAAGGAATATCATTCCCTCTAAGCTTATCTGTTTCCTCGCACTACATATGGACACTCCCAAGCCAATAAAACACATTTTCCTCCCCTCTCTCTGTTCTTTAAATAACTGTCATCAGTTTGGCAGCATTCCCACTTCTTTACAGAACTGCCCTTCTCAACAATTTTTTCCAGGTAAAATCTCTCTTTTCTGCTGACTCTTTAATTTCAGAGTGAAACATGGACAAGCTTATGACATAAGACTCAGAGTACAAGTTGATATTCCCCCAGTACTATTGCTTTCAGAAGCACTATTTTCACATCTTACCTATAGTAAGCCTTAGCTGGGAACACACGAGTTAACCGGGAGAGCTCTCTACTTAGGCTGCTCTTGCTTTGGTAAGTAGCCTTTTATTCTCCCAGAAGGGTCATTGTCTCAGTGGGACTACTTGTTGAGTACAGTTCTACTCTCCTTTGACAAGAATGTGAGCCAGCCCTTGGAGGACTGCAAATATTCATAGACAGGATCCATTTTGCTATCTACATACTGTAAATGTCTTATAAAATATATATTACAGTGATGTGCAGAAGTACATAATCCAGTTACATTTCAAATCACTGACACTGGGTTCAGACCTGCTTTGTATGGAAAAAATTCACTGGACTCATTAATTTCAGTGGGTTTTGATCACTCCTTACCCCAAATCAGTTTTGATTCTTTTAAACCGGACTAGAGAAGCATAGCTAAAAAAACTGAAGAAATCACTTCTCAGTTGTTGTGGTCTAGATGTGGGCTTACGTCTGCTTGACTCATAATACCTCTGATGCTGTGGTTGCCCTACCAGCGCCGGGACTATGTATCATCTTACTAGGTATTTACGAATATCAGGTTTTGAATCCTGAAATACAATCTGTCACACTTACTATCAGCTCACCAAATAGAAACAAGTTAATAGAAAAGGATTTTCTTGGTACTCATTTTTTTTGATGAAATAAGTATATGTGAACACATTCAAAAGCAAAAGCCATTAATTTATTGAGTTATGAACTCCTAAATATGACTCATCTATGACAAACCAGGTAAAATTCATCACAATGTAGTGCAATCTAGTTTCAAGATTTAAATGGCTGATTTCTAATTTTTTTATTTATTTTTTTCTAACTCCCTACAGCATGGGAGCATCTAGGCTATCCTGTAATAATTTTGATTAAAGGGTTACTCCTGGCCTGTGCAAAATCATGAAAAATGTGAAGCCTCTATACTCCTCCATGCCACACAGGCAGCAAAACAGGAACTTGCATGCCCACAAGAGCACAGCAAAAGGAACAATTTTTACAATGTTCTCGCTGTTGTCCCAGTCACATACCTCCCCGCTGTGTGAAAAGCCAGGCCAGGACTGTGAGGGGATGTGGGTGATGACCAGGAATGCTGATTTCTGTGTTTAGCAGTCCTGTACCTGGAAACCCCCAGGTTCGTGGCTGTCAGGGGGTCATGGCTGATATTGTGGCTCGGAGATGAGAACAGCACCTAGAGGCAAACAGCACGGCCCTTTTCTGGGGGGATGCATGACTTCTCTCTTGTCCTACAAACTACTTGCATGATTTTCTTGGTCTCTTTCCATTTACATGCAACTGCCTGTGTGAACTGCGTCTTCATTGCAAGGTGTAATATGCACTCAAGCAGCTACCTAAGTACAATGAACGCGATGAAAGTGAGATTTAGGTCAAGATAGCAGAAATCACCTTAACATTCGATGCTGTTTGCCAACAGTACAGATTAACTTTTTGCCTTAGAGTTCCAAGCAGTTTAATTTTTGCACGTGCGAGCATGACAATGCACAGAAGTATCGCAGACGGAGCGCTGTCAGTGGCAGCAACAATGGGAGTTTTACTACCGGAATGCAGCCGCGACCCAGTTAGCGGCTGGTACTCCAGCAAGCACTGCTTTAAAAAATGTGCGCATTACAAAAGAAAATCATTTGTTTGAAGGGAGGTATATGCAAATATACCCGCTTTGCAACTATGCGAATCACAACGTATTTGATCCCTGGGAGCCAAGCGAGGACTGCCGACTGCCGTAGCCGCGCATGGCCACCCGAGCAAGCCTGGGGCTGGGAACTCCGGAAGGCAGCGCTGCTCCACCTCGGAGCATTCGCCAGGTGGCTTGTGGCATTAAGATTGGCCTCCCTTGAAGCAGCTGGTATTTGCTGCACCTCAACCGAATTGCTTTAGTCTCCTAGGCACGTTAGAAGTCCATTTTCTCCTTTAAAAATACAGAGGACAGGAAAATGACTTTGTATTAAAGCACTGGGAAGATTTATTTTACTGCATGGCAGAGCATTAAAGGAAAGGGATTCCCACATTGCCACGAGAGGTCACTGCGTGCCTCGAGAAATAAACAAGGCAAGAGACATCAACTCCAGGCTCCCTGCTCGGAAAGGAACCGGGCCCAAAGGCAGGGATGCTCCTCTAGGGTTGCTTTGACAGGGTCAAAGGAGTTGGTTCTGTGCACCTACAGTGCTGGTTCAAATTCAGCTCTGTGCAGGAGTAACCAAAAATTATCTCTTAATTAATATTTGGCTTATGCAAACTGCGTTGGTGGCTTCAGTGAAGCCCCACGAAACATGTGGCTTCAATTATCCATCTTGGCGTTCCTGGCGAGCGCAGCGGAGCCTCAGCCCCTCTCATGACCGCGTGGTGCGGCTTGCGTGCTTGTGGCGTAGGGAGGAAAACTGCCCCGTAGGACAAGCAGAGGTACCAGAGGGAGCAAAGGCTCGGGCACTTAGGGCCTCTCAAAGGAGCAAAGTCACACTTACAAACAGCAAAGCGAAATGAAGGCACAGCTTTTTTCTTTTTTTTTTTTTTTTTAATCTTTACCTAGTCAGGTTGGTGATAAGAAGCCAATATGAATTTATGTAAGAGCAACCTTTGCAACAGCTCCGACCAAAAATACGTAATAAATTGCCATTCCTTACATCATTCACTATAAGGACGTGTTATACTGGACCCTGTAACTGCAGGGAGATGGGAACACAAAATTAAGTGGAGGCTGGGGTGGGCAAAAGCCTTCATTATTAGCATCATTTTCCCCTGGATATTTTCCCTAATAATCCTAGTGTACTTCTCAACTCCAAGAGCTCTACTTCTGCCACTGTCAACACTGTAGCAGTTGCAATTCCTTCAGATAAGTATGTATTTTTCTTGAATTGTAACAAGAAGAGGAAAAAGAGTACATTCCCCTGTTTTTTTTTTTTTTTTTTAACTGGGTAATGAAATCTTATGGTTCTGTTTTCGTGTGCCAACTATGCTTCTGTGAACACCACTGCATAGCTCTGGAGTCTCACTCCAGAGATTTCCCATGGTAGTTGACGAGCTGTAATTCACTTTCAGAAAGAAATAGTTCAAATTCCAGCTGAAGCCCCTCAAAGTTCCCAAGTCATTACGCATATTTGAGGTTCCAACTACTGAAAATGCTACAGAAATATGTCAAATGATGTGATATTTCTTTCCTGTGGTCTGCAAAAGAGCTTAGGTTTTGATCTTGATTGTCACACATCCAGGAAATCAGCAATATATTCAACAATCCCTCCTCAGTAAGAATGTGCCAAGCAGTATCTATGAGCAGAAACTAAATGTTTTATAAATACAGCAAATGCTTAATTCTCAGGTGTGGAAAATTCAGTCTCAGAAGATAATGCAGTTAAATCAACATCCTTTACTGTTTTCCCACCTATGAGTAAGAGGTATAAAGTCCAGAAGGGCTCAGGTTACTTTTCCATATTCCTATCTTATGCTTAACATGCTCTATACAAGATGGAGAGAAGGACTGGCTGTGGCTTTTCCTAGGATTTTTATGTTACCACCAGTGGCGGTAGGGCTGGTTGCATCTACACAAGCTCTTTTGGGACATTTGGAAGGTTTCGGACTCCAAAGACATTCAGTTTTTATTGTCTTGCAGGTAAAACAGAAAGTACCATTCTTTGCCATAGTATTTTTCTCTGGAACTCTGAAGATGTTTCAGTCTTTGTGGATGATTAACTAATGGTAGCAAAGTACTGCTATTGTAAGAATTCAGCATTAATGATACACTGCTTGCTATATGATGAAAAGAACATTTTGTGGGTAAACACAGAAAGTACGCGTGAAGAACCGAGAGATTTCTGGAAGTTATAAAAAATACCTTCAAGAGACTGGAACATCCTTCTGTTTTCTCTGCAACTCAATAACTTTCCTTCTGCTTGCTTGTTTAGGAACAGGTTTAGCAAACTGTCTTTTTACAAGACTGAAAGCTGGGAAAAACTTGAGTTTTAATAGCTCTGGCAGTGAGCAAATTCTAGCAACGAGCAAATAATATACCCTCTCTGCTTTAGTCTTTTCCAACAGTTGAAAGTGAAATAATGCTTATTCTTGTGCTCAGGATGTTGCAATGGTATTTACTGTGGTACAAAATGCTTTGAAAGGGAAAAATGAGTTGCAATTATCATCATTTAATATGTGGGGGCATCACATAGATTGTGGGACACTTTCCTAACTATAAAGCAAGGTTAATGCCCCAGGGAACTTGCAGCACAAAGGATCAGCTCTTATTTCGGCATTTCATTGAGTAAAGGCAGCTGGGCATTTACTTTACCCGAACAAATGAGCAGAAAACAGAATGTGACCCATGCAATCACAATCCTTCTTCTGTTCCTTTTTATTCTCAAGGAAAAGTTAATTGCTTTATTCTTTTTTATTTCTGAATGGCTTGTTTCCCCTGGGTTACTCTTCATATGCAGAGAGCAGGTAGAGCCAGGGATTCTCTCGGTGCCTGCATTTTTGCTGGCAGTGGACAGTCCCTTAGGAGCAGTGCCCACTACCCTCCCCAGGGCTGGAACCACTGTGAGCAGACCCAAACACAACGAGACATGATTTTGTTTCTCCAAGGAGTTAAATGAAATGGGGGACAAGTTTTGTCCTAAGTAGACCCAGATGCTGGTTCTTACTGTTTCAAAGCAATCAAATTGAAGTCTCCTGATCTTTTTTTTTTCTTGTTATTAGCATTGACTGAACCTTAAAAGTTAGTCGATGCAAAAACACTGACATTTAAATACTTTACTAAACTTTCATTTAAGCCTTCTAGATCTGCATGGCAGGCACAGTGGGATTTCTGAAGAAATATGGTCATAAAACGTAATGTGTATATCCATTGTTATCTAAGTATTTGTTTAATTAACTCTTCTGTCTTAACACTGAATGAATCTAGAAATTAATGGTAGAAATCACAGGATGAACTTACGAAAAGGAAAATACAAGCCAAACACTACACTCTGCCCTCATTTGTGCAAACTGGGAGTTCCACAACCTCCCGCATTGTGAAACCAGTGCTCAGAGGGACAACTTGGTACCGGAAGAGAGCAGGACTGTGATTGCCTGTGTTGTCCAACAATGCACAAAATCCAGCAAATCCTCCTGAGGTTAGAAGCCAGGTACACCACCTGCAGCTGTAGAAGAGGACGATTGCTTCCTTCCAGCTTAGAGTTTTGCTGGCACATCCTGAATGGATTATCTGCTAAATAATTCACATTGCATGCTGTGATGGTTAATTATTTCCAAAAGTATTTTAATTACAGAAACTGTCCAAGTGCTGGTAACATGAAAGCTACCAGCATCAATTAGCGCAGTAACAGATTTTTTTAAACTATTTTTCATTTCTCAGATGGTGTTCATGCCTTCAATCTGATGGATTTAAGAATGGAAGGGGAATTCTAAGAGCATTGGGAATACAGTGGAAATAAAAGCGTGGGAAAATAAGCCACAAGGGGACTCTGTGCTGCCGTCCATCTGCAACTGAGCAGGACAAATCTTGGAAAAATGGAAAAAAAGGCAACAAGCAATGAGACTCAGCCTCTCACTTCCAAGAAGGATGTCTCAGACTGCAACGAAGGAGAAGATTGTAGAGGGAATGGACTTCTGATCAGGAACCCTAAATCTGCCCTACGGCTAGTGGAGGACGGGAATAAAGTCCGCCCCGGCCAGGGAGATAAAGAGGAGGCAGCTCCAATCTCAAATGGCTATTCAGGGGTTCAGAGCTCTGTTCCTTGCAATGGAATGGGAGGGGTGGAAGATGCCCAGTGCACTGCCCCAGCAGCCACAACCACCACTACAACCACCACTTCTACCACCTGCGGAGCAGAAGGCCAGCAGCAGCTGATGGAGCTGGAAGACAGAGAGACCTGGAGTAAAAAAATTGACTTTCTGCTCTCTGTCATTGGGTATGCAGTGGATCTGGGAAATGTGTGGAGATTTCCTTACATATGCTATCAAAACGGAGGAGGTCAGTGACCAGTTCTGTATGCTGTTCCTTAACACTCAGCTTCCTGAGTTTAGTGGCTCATTTTAATACCATACATGACAAACGAGTGAGGGGAAATGACTTTTCAAGCAGACTGGAAAACCTAAGCAATGGGATAGGGTAAGATATAAAACATCAGTACAACTAGAAGCTGAGGGCTGGTTAGGTGCAGAACAACCCTGCAAGAGACTCAGGCCCTGTCCCGAGGAGTGTCTAAACCCAGATAAACCGATGTGTCAAAACACTCACCAGGAATGCTAGGACTTAGACTCACCGACATTTCAGCCAAAATATAAGTCTAATCAAGGAGAGCTTGGACAGGAAAGACTTTTGTCTTCCTGATGTATCACAATTGTATCCATAGTAGAGGCAGCAGAGTCTTTGTGAATCCCACGTATACTTGGTACAGAAATGTGAGAAGTCTGACCCGAGTGTTGCTTCTTATTCACACTGCTGAGTAGTTACCCTTATGAGAAAATCCATGACAATTCAGCGTGGCACACTTGCTAGGGAGGGGATATGCATTTTCCCTGGGGGATAAAAACAACTTTGTTTATGGAGAGGTGGAAGAGAAGTCCTAGGAAGAGTTATATAATCATCTGCTTTCTTTCTTGCAGGAGCATTCCTCATTCCTTACACAATTATGGCCATCTTTGGAGGTATTCCTCTCTTCTACATGGAACTAGCACTAGGACAGTACCACAGGAATGGGTGTATTTCAATCTGGAGAAAAATATGTCCCATATTCAAAGGTAATGAAGGGAAATGGAAAATTACTAGAAATTTTCTGAATAACTGGAAGATTTTCTTATAAATATGACATTTCTGAATATTCAATATTACTGAATCCAAAATTAAAAACAAGAAGAAAGATCCACTATTTCTATTTCAAAGATACAAGGAAATGACTCCCTGTTTTCAATCTGGTCTGTCAACTGCTATTCTACCAAAGAGTCTTTTTTTTTTTT
>VXAA01002510.1:350186-384830 GCA_013399115.1 Anseranas semipalmata | reverse complement strand
TTTTTTTTTTTTTAACTGAGGGTACATGATGGCAGTTTCTAAATTCCAGATTTTAGGAGCAGATGAAAAAAACTATTTAAACCTACTTTGTCTTGATTAAGAATGCTTTTTTTGAATCAGAGCCTGAGTGTTTCTGAAGCCATAAGAAACTCCAGTGTTGTAGACACAGGACAGGGTATGTGTATCTCTTGCAGAGCTGCCCTAGACAGTTACTAATTGTAGTTGATGTGAATAACCAATTCTTTCTTTCTTGTGGCCCAAAACCTACACTCACTCCATGTAATTATTTCCTGCCTCACTAGGAATTGGCTTTGCCATCTGTATAATCGATCTTTACGTAGCCTCCTACTACAATACCATTATGGCGTGGGCCTTTTACTACCTCGTGTCCTCCTTCACGACGGAGCTGCCGTGGACCAGCTGCACGAATGCCTGGAACACAGGCAACTGCACTAACTACTTCAGCAAGGACAACATCAGCTGGACTCCGCACTCCATCTCTCCCGCAGAAGAATTTTATACGTAAGTGCATGTAAGTGAGGACAGTAATACCAGACAGAATGGTGGAACATGTAGCAAGGTTTTCTTTGGAAGGGGAGCAGGGGTTTTTAGTAATAGTATTCTTTTCAAAAGTATCCAAATAACCGAATACTTGTAGGGGTATGTACGCTCAGGGTGTGTGGGAGGGTACTTCATATTTTAGAACAGAGGTTCACTATTTTCTGGCCATTATCAACTGTCAACACTTATCCTTTATCATAACTGGTGTACCATTAATATCAAGCTTGTAATTAAAAAAATCCAAAACAATATGACTCTGAAGTCTACTTATCAAGGCCTCAGGACTACTTGTAATGCTCAGACCACAGTATGGGACTGCTCAAAGCATACTGAACATAAGTGTTTGTTACAAAAATATCTACACTGTGTTTTTCTTTCCTCTTTCAGCCGCCAAGTTCTACAGGTGCATAGGTCCAATGGGCTGGATGACCTGGGGGGCATTAGCTGGCAATTGACCCTCTGTTTATTGTTAATCTTCACCATTGTATACTTCAGCATCTGGAAAGGGGTCAAAACATCTGGCAAGGTGAATGCAAAAGCAAGACAAATCACTTGGTACAGTATAGCCTAGCAGCAGTTCTAAAGGAGCCAATTAACATGACAGAGAATTATCCCAGACTGTCTTCACGGCAGGGATTATAGCCTTGTGTATTTGGGAAGCTCTTACTGCAGAGTGACTGCTACTGCTATCCAAGTAATACATAACAGCAATAAGAAATGCCACAGTTCTGTGGACAAGAGCCACCCTGCCCAGAGAAAGCATGGGTGCTCACGTGCAAACTGCCCATTTACAGAACTTTTGAGAAGTTCATATGAAGATGTTATAAATGCTAAGAGTTACCACTTGTTTAACTTCTTATCATCTGTTATTTTTCTACCCACGGCAAATGCTATCTTAATGCTCTCCCTCGCAGGTGGTATGGGTGACTGCCACATTCCCGTACATCATACTCCTCATCCTGCTAGTGAGAGGTGCAACTTTGCCTGGTGCCTGGAGAGGTGTCCTCTACTACTTGAAGCCTGACTGGCAGAAACTCCTGGCCACTGAGGTAAAAGTATTATAAAAGGGTAGGGACTCACTTTTAGCCAATCAGCACGTATAGCAGCATGTATAAACTTCAGGGTCTACTTTCAGCACAGAGCATGATGACACAGACGTCTTAGCATGGACTCAAAATCCTGACTTCATGCTCTTGTTTAAACAGTCATCCTATTCTTTCCATAATTATATAGATTTTTTAAAAAAAAGATTAGACAGGTTTTCTGGTTCTATGCTGGTAGTCCACCATCCATTTAGCTTGAGCTAACAGGGAAATGGTGAACAGCCTGGCATCAAGCAAGAAGCTGTTATGATTGCTGCTACACCGCAACACAATCCTTTACCTACGGCAGTCACGCTGAGCAAACTAATCTCACTAAACCCTAACATCTGGGTTAGCCGCAGGTTTTCTGACTGTGAGGGGATCACTACACACTTGCACAGACTTCCCCCACCCAACAGTGTCTGTCTACAGTTACCTGTATTTAAATCGTGCAGTTACCAGAGTCGAAACTTAAGATCTCCATCCTGTGACACGCTCTGGCAGATAAGCCCAAGAGAGTCTCTTCAGCTGCTGGCTGAAGCATGACTCAATGATGACTGGATATGCGCAAGTGCTCTGGAGAAGGAAGAGGTTAGTCAGGCCTGCATACACCACCAAGGTTTGAGAAGAAAGGAGGAATGAGGACAAGACTGAGCTAACCTAAAAAATCCATTCCAGTACCCGATTCATCTCTGAGCTCTGTGGATGACAAGTAGTCCATCAGGCTCAAGGCTGCGCTCACTTCGCTGCATATGAAAGTCTCTAGTGGGGAGGGTGATGGAAAAACCCCAAAGCAATAAATACTACAAATACAAAGATTAAAAATTCCAATGTTTGCAAGTCTGCTGCTGCCCAGCTGATACGGAGAGTTTTGAATGAAGAGGAAATGAAAAGACACCAGTCTCTGATAAAGCAGCACCTCCAATAAGGGACCACATCTTCTGAAAAAGCAATAAAGGGCATTGATATTGTATTGGATGTATCTGAAGTGAGGACAGCAGATTGCAATCGGTGTGTGCTGGACGATGACAGAGTTCTGTCTGTGGCTGATACGGGATGGCCTCACACGATGGAAGAGAGTATTAGAAATGAGTTGTAATGAACTCCAGGTTTCAATCAAAAGAGGATAAACGAATGAGGACTTTCACCTTCAGAAAGAGAACTGATATTAGTACTTTAGGAACACTACTCACTAAGGCTGTGGCCACTTTTCAAGTACAATGGGCTTTTCAAAACAAGATCATCACACTTGCATCTGTCATGGCTACAACAAAGCTGTATTGCATTCACACTGTCCAATATATTTTTGTGTGTCTAGGAAAAATATAGGCAGTGAACATCTACTGCTTAGCCCAGAGGACACAGCCAAACACTGGACTATTCCACAGCACACAGAGTTCGGAGGAAGAAAGATGGGCCAAGCCCACTATGAAATCACGGATAGAGAGCTCTTTATACATTGCAAAAGTTATGTTAATCTGATTACAGGCAAATCACTGTGAATTAATCTAAGATGCTGTCAGAAGTGAGTACTTGCAACAGTGCGTAAAGAAATACAATAGCATTTTATCCACAGTAAATTTATTTTGAGATAAATCCTAATTACATCACCAATGAAAATGAGCACAGCAAAGGCACTAAAACTATAGTGGATACTAACACCTCTCTCAAAGCTAAAGAAAAAATTCATATTCCGACATACTCTTCTTAACAAAATGTTTGTTAGACCAGGACTAGAATATAGTCAGACTAGTGAAACACAATTTTGTATGGCTAAGTGGTATTCTGAATCTGCCAAACTCATTCAATCTGTTTCATGTCATTTTTTCTTGATCTTCACTATTTTTCAGGTTTGGGTGGATGCAGCAGCTCAGATTTTTTTCTCCCTTGGTCCAGGTTTTGGGGTCTTACTGGCTTATGCCAGCTACAACAAGTTCCATAACAACTGCTACCAGTGAGTTCTAACTTATTCTATATGTAAAATTGAAATTAAAAATATAAGTGCTGGTATTTATGAGAAAGAAACACAGTGCTGGTGAAAGACACCGAATTGTCAGACCTGCATACACACAAATCAGACAGCACTGTAACAGAACAGAGGTCCTTATTCAAAGAATCTCCCATCTAAAACAGTTTTTGCTCTGTTTCCCTATCCTAAAGAGAGAGAATCTCTACCAATTAGAGCAAGGAGACTAAGATGTAGAAATGTGCCAAAACAAAATGGCACAGTCCACTGACAAACAATCAATTATAATTATTTAATCTCAGCAGTCAGTATGAATACGACTTTAAAGTCTTGAGTTGAAAGGCAATTTGTAGTTGTTTCCTTGTTTTCTTAAAAATTGCCATTGATACAATTAAATAAATTCATTCATTCTTCAACATTCCTATAGTAACTCCTGTCCTATTAGAAGTCCAGTATGTCTGTAAGCATAAATCCAGCATTTAATCCTGTGCCAGAGTAATGTTATAACCTGTTTGAAGTTCTTCCTTAGAAAAAGTAATGAGAAGTAGCTTTGTTGTGGTTGGTTGGTTGGTTGGTTGGTTGGTTCTACTGCTTATTATTTTCACCGCATTCCCCTAGTTTCTGTAAGAGTCTGTTCAGGTCAGTAACTCACCCCATCTGGTAGTAAACTATCCTTCCCATCAGATGCTGATTCCCTGATATGAGTTAGGTCTTCTGTTGCAGAGATGCTCTGGTTACCAGTACCGTGAACTGTGTGACTAGTTTTGTGTCTGGATTTGTCATTTTCACTGTGCTGGGATACATGGCTGAGATGAGAAATGAAGATGTATCAGAAGTTGCCAAAGACACCGGTAGGTTAATTTTTTGTCCAGATCTCTCAAACTTCTTCTAAGAGAATGTATTTGTATATTCTAGATTGAGAGAGACCTTCGCTTTCTAACCATTGAGTCGTTAAAAGCACAAGGTCGGGGTAGTAAATCTTAGCTTGAACAAGTGGTCAAAATTATTCAAAATATTTGGTATACAATTCAGGATACTGTATTCTTTTATGACAAAAGCACAGGTAAAATATTATTCCATAAGCACAGCATATAGAAATCATACTGTACGTGGCTCCACAAATGTGGTTTTAACTGTGTGAAAACTGCGTGTTTTAACTATGAAATAAGTCGGGGGAGAAGGCTTCCACTGGAAGACAGCATGGTAAGGTGAAACAGCCTGTCCTCCTCAGAGCACTACTGTGCTAACAATTATCTCTAATTCTCTGTTCTAATACCAGGACCCAGTCTGCTGTTCATTACCTATGCTGAGGCCATTGCAAACATGCCTGCTTCAACTTTCTTTGCCATCATATTTTTCCTGATGTTACTCACGCTGGGATTAGATAGCACGGTGAGTAGACAATATCCGAGAGCAGATCTGAAGAGGTAGATGAATGGTATTTGGTGTATGGCCTTATCCCAGCAAACACCAGAAGAAGCAGAATTACAAATATTGTGCTGTCACCAAAGGGTTTTAAAGCAAGACTGGCATCTCCATGTGTCTTCTGTAAGACAGCAACTCCTCCTCCAATTTCGATGTTAGAGAAACTGAGGCCTAAATAAAATTAAATGATTTGTCAAAGTCACACTGTGACAAATAGTAACAGACCTGGGAACACAGCTGAAGCACTTGATTCATAAACTCCTGGTTGGATGCAGCCTTACAGGTTCCTTCTCTCCTGTACTTGTAAACTTATAAATCAATTACTAAATTCTGTATTTTTTTTCCACGTTAATTGGATTTAAAAGGTGGGAACTGGAGAAGGCCTTCCCAACAGCACTGCAAAAAGGAGGTGTTCTAAAAACTTGCCACGAGTCTGTTTTTACGGATTGAGAATCAGCTCCTTCCAGGAAGGCTAAACCAAGCTGATTGCACAATCTTGGTTTTACTGAGCCACTTCCTACTTACCAGCAGCTTATTACTTGTAATACAGTACTTCCTCTGGATGATTGGCACTTCCTACTGATACAGGAAGACTAAATCCCCACCTTATAGAGTTAAAAAAATTCTGAAGAAAGACTGTCTAAACAGCAGTCGTACCAACTCCACAGGCAGAATAAAGCACCAGTGTTTCAATGGTCTAAAACTGCTTTTCCTGGTAAAACTGCCCTTTATTTTCCATTGATTTTTCAGTTTGCAGGACTAGAAGGAGTGATTACTGGAGTACTGGATGAATTCCCACATGTCTGGAGCAAACGCAGGGAACTGTTTGTCCTTGGTCTGACCATCATTTGCTTTTTGGGGTCATTAGCAACCCTGACATTTGTAAGTATTTTACCCACTCCTCAGCTTTCTTTACTGGCAATTTCCTGCAAATGACATCTTGGAGAAGATGGTATTTTTTTTCAATACAGATTCAAGAAGTCAGATTAAATCTCTAGCCTGTTTTCTTTATGCATTAGAAACCTACATTTGGAATTAATGTCAACAGTATCTCTCACTAAGAAATGTGTTGTGAAATGATCGTATTGCAATTCATCAAAACTTTAACATGCTACAAATTGTAAACGACGCAGCTGCTGCTCCAGCTGCTAAATCAGCAAGCAGAGAGGCTTCCACATTGCGTACATGGTTTACTTCTCTCTCCAAACCTCCATAGTTAAAAATAATAAGACTTGTTATTTTCATTTTCCCAGTGTTTGAAAAATATATTGCATTTAAAAAGAATGATCAAAAAATCATCTGCTAGAAATTGCTGTAATTGACTGTTGGTGGGCTGCTCTCCAGAAATTTCTACCAATGAATGTCCCGGATCTTCCTCATCAATCAGGCTGGAAAGCATCATCTGTCACACCTAAATTGCCCCTTCATCATTTGTGGGATTTCATTTTCACAAGCAGCAACATTTTGAATTACGAATGCAATGGTCATAAGGGACAAGGAAAAAATACTCGGCTTTCCTGTCACATTTCACTCCACTTGCTCACTTACACGCAAGTTCCTCGTCACTTAAAGCATTTTACAGTAAAAGTAGGCGTAGTTCCTCTCTGAGATGCAATGTCCTCCTCCTTCAGCTGATTCCAGGTATCCCAAATGGAAGGAAAGCAAAGCAACACCCTGTTTGCTTCCTGTTCAGTAACTATGACTCAGGTTGGAGGAAGAAGACACCATCACAGAAGGCATGCAAAAAGCCACTCCATCACACCCCACCAAATCTCATTTGTTCATTAAAATCCAACTAGAACAGCCAACAGATTCAGTGTTAGCTCTTCTGCACGGCAGCCCCACTGGTGGAGTATGTTCACACAGAGCAAGAACAGACAGATTGGCAGCACACTCAAGGATTTCACAGGTCACAACGCAGCAGAGCTTGCACATCTGTGAATGTTCTGGTCCAGACGAAAACAATAATAAAAAATAGTATTACAGGATTTCCATCACCGGATCTCTGGTTCACTGATAACACCATCTCCTTTGTAGGGAGGTGCGTACGTGGTGAAGCTGTTTGAAGAATACGCCACTGGCCCAGCTGTCCTAACAGTCGTGTTTCTGGAAGCAGTTGCTGTGGCCTGGTTCTATGGTACGTTCACTGCCGCGTGGACTAACGTTGCTAACCAGGGCTCCTGAGCTCCTGTGGAGCAGCATCTCCCCTGTTTCTGCAGACAAGATCACTGATGTCCCAGCAAAAAAGTTTGCCAACCCCCCCCAGACTCACTAGTTACCAAATCTGTGAGAATTATTATTGGTTGTCCTCTCACAGATGCATACTGACATCTAGAAGCAACAAGAGAGATAATTCAGAATAATTAAGGATTTAACGCAGTTAAGACTTATAGGAACAAAACAGTATTTCAAGATGGGTTCTGAATTGATTTGCTGTGCATGCATCTACTTATGAAAAACTTGTTTCTGCTGTCACCACTCTCCTCCCACTCGTCTCCACAGGCATCACGCAGTTTTGCAACGATGTGAAAGAAATGCTAGGCTTTACCCCAGGCTGGTACTGGCGAGTTTGCTGGGTAGCAATTAGTCCCGTCTTCCTTTTGGTGAGTTTTCTTTATAGCTTTTTTTTTCTCCAGCACAAGAAAATTACCGTTGAACAATGCAGTTCCTTAGACTTATAAAAGTCTACAGAATTTTCGTGTGAAGTTCTTTAGTAACAATTCTTGTTAAACCAAAAATGCTCAATTAGTGAAAAATCCAATACAGTGCTGCAAGGTATGGTTACTAAATCACAATTTTAAGGATTTTCGTAGATGAGCCAGGTAAACAAGACTGGTTGTGAATAACTCCTCTCCTTCCCCCTCATGAACAAATGTTACTTTGTTTTGTTGCTTTATATTTGCCTCGGTAAACAAAAATGATGATGAAACATACTGTCTGGGGAGGAAAACCAAGATAAGTAAATATACTGTCTCAGTAACTGCTGACTGACAACTTTAGAGTATTCCATGTAGCATTTACAGGAGTTAATTGCAACCTTTATAAATCTATAATTCAGAATTGGAAATACTCTCCCAATGTTTGACTTGGCAGGATTATTGCTAACATTTTAACATCAAGCGTTCATTTCCTGATCCAAAATTAGTCCATGCTATCTTTTATTGTTACTAGCCTTAGTGGGAGCAGAGCAGGTCAAGATGGAGTTTATGAGCACCAAATGTAGATTTAGAACCTACAGAATGAATTCAAAACACTGTTGTAATGATCAATATATGTTTAACAGATTTTCATTTTATTACCCATAGAAAAAGAAGAAAAAAAAAGGCTATAAATAAAAGTGTCACACCACAAATAATTTTTATACTACTGTCCTCTTTGTGATCCTAAAACAGTAAAATAAACAGAAGAAAACAGCTTTGGTGATGTGGTAACTAGGCAGAGGTATTTGTATTCTCTGCGGAAACTAAACGAAAATAAGGAAAGCCCAGAAGGTAGTATGTTATTTCTCTGTGGAAATTTTAATGGTAATCCTGATCTTCTGATGATAATCTGGAAAAACGGAGTCAGAGATCCTTTCAAGGGCAGGCACAAATATTACTCATGTAGTATTCAGCTACAAAGTATTGCAGAAACTTGTTGTTTCACAAGACATTTCTCAGTCATGAAGGATATGCAGAATGAAGACAATGAATCAAATTCTGAGTAAGACTTAGGTATACATTTTTTTCCTCCTGGGAACACATGGGACAAGGAAGACTTAACAGTAGCACTGCAAAACAGGCACGCTTCGTAGGAACCCTGAAGCAGTACAACCCCACTTAAGACAGGCAATCCTGGAATTACACAAAAGTGCTTCACTCCCTAAATTCCTCCTTAGGGACCTGAACACTTAAGAAAGTTGTTCTCCGATAAAAATGACAAAAATAAAATGGGTGTAGGCACACTAAGATCTGTGGAAGATGTAATGTTTGTTTAACTTTAAAAATCCACTCATTTATTTTGATTATACATAAAAATAAAAAGCACACTCAGATTATAGAATAAGGAAATGATCACAGAGGATATGACCGAGTTATAAGCTGTTAGGAAGCATATCTTAATGCACCATTCTTAAACAGTCCCAAGCAGGGAACAGAGCAGACCAACAGGAACAACAAAGTTGGGATAATTAAAATGTGTCCAAAAAAAAAAAAAAAAAAAATTCTGTTCCCACAGTTAATTGCTGCAGTATGGATTACTTTTCATCCTACTTGTTTCAGAGTAGACATTTACAATAATTGTAGAACTCAACTGAATGAGAAAATAAAAACCATGTTCAAAGCTGAAATTTCAGACCACAATTCTAGGCTATCTATACATGTCAGGGCTACTGTGATCTTTGGGTTCATAAACAACGCACGGGAAAGTGATCTAACATTCATCTAGCTGACACCAGAATACTGTATCCAAACTAGTGTTAGCATTTGTAAAAGCTACAGAAGAACAAAAATATGGGTAAATATCACAGGAATGATACTAAGTTTGTAGAAAATAAGTAAGAGAAAAAAATGGAATCTGTACAGCCTATCACAGCGAAAATGGAAAGCTGATGTGATTACCGTATGTAAGTACTTTAACTGTATTTGAAAGAGTATTAGCAGGGTCTTGAACCCAGCAAAGAGCAGAATAAGAAAAACAATACAGTGGCTGCAGGTTAAATGCAGACGAACCAGAGCTGACACTGACAATGGTTAAATACAAGACAATTAGCTAAGAGAAACAGTGCAGTTTTCATTTCTGGTGGCTTAAAATTTTGATGATGCATTTCTGGAAGGATCCTTTAGCAGGAAACAAGTTGTAGGGCTCAATACAAGCATAACTGGATGAAATTCTACAGACTGGTATCAATCAATATCTGATTTTGTCCATCTAATCTCTTTTTTTTCCTTTAAATGTACAAGTGTAGTCCTCTGTTTTCTACCTAATGCTTCTTAGGCAAGAAACACCAGCATGCATATTTATGGAAAAAGCAATCCATATGACAACTTTTACCTAGGTCCTTTCATGTTCTGGTTGGGTTATATCTTAAAGCTCCTGAGTTCTTTTAAATTTCCTGAAGAAAAGTTTGGATATCCAAAAGCTTTTTATTTATTTATTTTAATCTATACTAATGTCATTTGAGATTTTTTCAGGATCAATATACATTTAATCCTTAGTCCTACTCTTTTTTTTTTTTTTTTTTAAGTTGAATGCTATGCTAGGACAGAGAGCTCCCTAAAAAACAGTGTGCACTATCAAAATACATATGTTTATACTCTTCTTGTTTCTTTTTCAGTTTGTCACTTGCAGCTTTCTGTCCAATCCTCCTGAGCTACGACTTTTTGATTATAATTATCCCTACTGGACCACAGTAGTGGGTTATTGCATAGGAACCTCTTCTATCATCTGTATTCCAATCTACATGGTTTATCGGTTGATCATCACGCCAGGAACACTTAAGGAGGTATCCAGTAAGCTCTGTTGTTTCTATCTGAGTGTTAGGAAGGAGGTGATTTCTGTAAGTATTAAGTGTTAATTTTTCTAGGATTTGATGCCCTGGGCTGTCTTGTTCCTAGCTTGCTGATAGCTAATTGTCTTTTGCCCATTCTGAGTGATTCACAAATCTCCCGGGTCTCACTGAGGGAGCTGAGATATATATTCATATCAATTTATTAAATCAAGTATTTTTTTAAGCTCTGGTGAACTGGAGGCTTTCCCTAGAGATCACACATGACACAGTATCATATGAGTGCTTGAGCCAGTGAAAGGTTGGTTCCCTTGGGTGTGCTTACAAGAACAAGTTTCTTTCTCTCTCCCACACTTAATATGATTTCTCTGCCATAAATCCATGGCAGTCTGTGATGAGATTTGGGGAACTTCTCATAAGGTCATGTAAATACCAGTACAGAGAGAATATGTTCAATTAGCTCAGGGTACCCAAGTAAACAGCAAAGTCCTGAAGCAATAATATGACAGCTATCAAACTTTGATTCAATTCTATCTCTAACAGATAATTAATAAATAATACTGTGCACTTCTATAGCACCTTATGATTTCACAGTGCCTTTGTCTTGTGGCTGAAGAGGCATAACTCAAACCAGAGTCATATTTTTACTACAGATCTCTTTTCAAATGGTGGTAATGTTATTACCTATAAAACAAATCAACTTCTAATACTGATTTCTTTCCAACAGCGTATTCTGAAAAGCATTACTCCAGAAACAGCTACAGAAATTCCTTTTGGAGACATCCGCATGAACGCAGTTTAAGCTAACCTGTTCTCTGGGGGGAGAGAGGGAGAACATAAAACCTAACTTTCCCCAGACTCTTCCCCACCCAAAGAATTATGTTTCCAGCTGAGATAACAACTGGGGGAGCTTTCTGTGGAGGTTCTGTCACTGACAATGGGCATTTGGAAACGTGATGCCTCCAGCACATTTATCCAAGCAATCCAATGAAATCTGCTGTGCACTTCTAACCAGACTGAACTGACTGAGAACCAATTCATTCTGGAAACACGAGGATGTCTGTGTGCATGAGAATACCACTATTCCCTGCGTGGGCACGGGGGCTGTTTGACTGTGTGCGTGATTGCAGAAGCCTCTATAGGACGAGTATCAGCGGGTAGGATTAGGTTTAGAATCCCAAGTCTGTGGCAGTACTCCTGTATCTTCCTCGATGTGATTGTTCGTACTGGGCAATGTTGTATTTGCTTCTAAGGTTCTAATTGCTTAAACTACATTGAAAAATACAAAAATATTTCTGATAGCCATACATTACTCAAGTAACACAGGGTTTTATAAACTAAAAAATATATTAGTAAATTCTTCAACCCCTAGGTTTGTAGAGGAGTCATCAGAGGAAGAGGAAACAATCCTGAGCAGCACTATATACACTTCTGCACAAAGTAGCACACACATTTGGTAACATTATTCTCCTTTTCATTTCCTGCATTTTGTAGATTTGTAACAGTTTCTATTAATTGTTTCTTGCTTAGCACATACTACAAAAACAATTTTTGTAATGCAGGTTTCACCTTCCTTGAGACACAACCAAGCAACAAAAACGTATCATGGGTTACCTGACAAGTACTTAAGTTGCTAGCACTTACTTTACTCTTCATAACTAAGCTAGATAGTCACAAAAATCATTGCACTGACAGACCTAGCATTTATTCCCAAGGAAACTATATATCAACAATTAATTATTTTGAGTTCAGATGCCAAAAAGTGGACTCTAAAAGATCTGCTTTTCTTTGTTTATTTTTTTTTAATTCAATTCCACGGATAAAATTGGCCGGAGCCCGTGGCTTTTTCTATTGTTTCTTAGTACAGAACTAAAGTTTAGAATAACCCTTTTGGCTGGCTGACAAAAGTATGTTTAACACACTACACAAGCCTGCTTTGAAAATTTACTAGCTCCTACTCTTATGTGAACACATTTGCTTTTCACCCTGAAGAAGAAAAGGAGATTTTTAATTTATTTTTTTTTTAACAAGAAGTAGAGTTCAGCGGGATAGATTCTGATCAGAACTATTTATATTAAATTTTGAGGCACTGATATACATATTAACTTCCATGCACATACTAAGCTCTTCAGGAACTGCCCTTTAGACTGACTGCAGTTGCCATGTCAGTTGGAGGACAATAGTTTTGCTGCAGTTAAATGGAAATTTAGATAAAGCTAAGTAGTCATCATTTATGTAAAGACATTGTATTTTTACTCTACCACATACATTATAACAGTCTATGGAAAGTAAAATGAAATAGAGCATAAAAGTCTCTTTTGTATTTCACGCTCTACTTAGGAAACATACTGCTAAAATTAACAACGTTGTGTAGACATTCACAGCAGCAGGCATTAAGAAACCTATTGCAGAGTTTACATCAGTACAAAGAACTTGCTATGTTAGAGGAAAGCAGTGATGGTGTGATTGCCTTTTGAAACCATTTTCCTCGCTTCTGCCACGTTTCTTCTGCTTAGGTGTGCAAACACCTCCTGGAGGAATGCCTCTTACACCTCCACTATTGACTTGAGTTCACTTACCTTCAGGTCTCAAGCCCAACTTCCAAGAAGGAAATAACTTAAAGAGACGATGACGGTTCTTTCCAAATTACAAACACAAGTCTCCTACACAATTTTTAAAAAGGGAGTAAGTTCTTGCGTTGCCACCAGAAAAACATAATCAATCTGTCTTACTGGATAGTTACTCATAAAGAATAGTTTTGAAGCTTATTTCTCAAGTATATTTGAAAACTACTTCCAAAATCGACTTCATTGTGAGAGAAAAAGTTGAGAATTCGTTTAATAATAGAAATGCACTAAGATTTCAAGTTACCATTCAGAAAATTACCGATTTTTTAATAAACTCTTCTGTTACAAGTTCATTCATTGAAAAAATACATATGAAATGTCAATGTAAAATGAATGATGTACTCATGTATCCAGTATCAAGTGTTGGAAATAAAGGAGAAAACCCCACCCAGCTTCTCCATTCTTTAGACTGGTGTTCAGCTAATGCTAGGCATCCTTCCTCCTGAATGGGTACTTTAAATAGATATATCTTACAGATGTATTTCTTGCCAGAGTTGATACTGTTCCACGCTAGGCTCATAAATAAATAAATATTTTAAATTATTACAGTTCCAATTTTTAGTCATTTTTGTATACCCACTTGCAAAAGGCTCTTTAAACAGACATTCTGCTACCTTTTATTAAGAAAGGTGATGGTATAGCAGAAATGGTTGAGTTAAATATGAGCATTATCTGCATCAAAGCCAAGGTTTCTCTTTCAGCCCTTGCAAACAAACTGAAACTGGGAACATTATTTCTAATGGAATAATTTGCAGAGTAATAACTGCAGAAATCACTGCTATTTAGTGTGTAATACTACTGTCACGTTACTCCTTTACAACAGCATTTGAAACGGCAAAAGATGCATCTTTAATTTGTATTAAGACACTAATATACAACAGACATTGCCTCGCTGGGTGGTTTTAGCACAGAATGCTGAACAACTGCCCAAGAAATGATACTTTTTTTTTTTTTTTCTAGTGGATTAAAAGTCAGCCAAAAAGCTCTAATCTTAATATAAAGTCCTGGTACAGTCACAGTTTAAAACAGGTCAAGTTCTCTCAGCTTGAATTTCTCAGTTGAAAAAAATCAGAATAATGCACTCTGACTACAGATGTACTGTGAGAGATGAAAGTTTTAAAAAATATTTGAAGATAGACAGAAAAAGCAATGCAGATATGCAAAGTCACAGGAAAAAATATTTTCAGAAATAGGTAGTCCAGAAGATTGTTAGCGATGTTACATCTTTATTCTCTTTTCACCAGGATAATCCAGTGTGAGGTCTTTATGGCAACAGGGGGTAAGGAAGCCCTCAAGAAGTAGATTACAAAAGCTTTTCTTTTCCTGAATAATACAAAGATAAAAAACATCTATGTCTTCATTCTAAAAAGCTGCATTTGCAAGGTACTTCGGTTCCCCTTAGTTTTGTTTTTTAGATGGCATATTGGTTTGAGGTTTTCTAAATCTTCTTCTTATGATAAATTCATCTCTTAGTATCTCTGTTTAGCTGAGTGGTTGAAAAAAATGAGAAATTGATTTCATTTATTTTTATCATTGATTCTTTTTTCTTCCTTTTACATATCCACCTGAAACCATTTAGAGTAACCAATATTTATGAGGTAGCTCAACAAGTAGCCATACATAAAACATAGTTTTTGTCCAAAACATAGTTACTTTGATACCAAATGGGCTGCACTGCAATTCAAAGAGTTTGAGGCAAACAAATTCTTCTCTTCAACTCACCTTCTGCTTATCTACCACACCAGTATATCCCACCCTCTATATTGAACAGCGGAAAGGAGTTACTGAAACTGGTCAACTAAGAACGTGTTTGTCTTTCAAGCAGACAATTAAACTGGAGGTTTAGCTGTACAGAACTAGGTATTCCCTCCAACTTGTACATGGATGCATCTGTATTAATTTATGCAGCTGTTTAGTTACAAGTGTTGCAAGCTGATTGTAAGTCATCAGTATGTGCCTTGTACTGTAAACTGTTATTGTAATAAATTTAATATCCATAATCCATCTGTAGACCCTTGTGCCTCTCTCTTATGGGAAGTTTCAAGCTGGCCTACAATAGATCCCTTTTTTTTTTTTTTGAGCAAAGATAAAACTCAATTCCAAGAAAAAGCGGTCCAGTTTATTACACCAATAAGGCCTCTTTGACAAAAAGCAGAGTATTTCGTTTGCTGTCTGAACCTTTTCCACTGCTAAATACTCTGTTTTCATTCTATTCCAACAGAAAAACCAATGTGTGTGACATTTGTTTAAGACAGAACATCAAAACCAAACTGATTCACACTAGGAATAAGTGCTTAGTTACTCCATTAATTTAGGTATAAAGCTCATTCCACTTCAGGTCTTTGTGAACTGACAGGTTTTGCATTTAATTTTACCGACATTCTACCTTGTTACTAAGTTTGCTGAGCAAAATATTAGAGAAATTAGTTGACTGATGGTGATACAGTGAAGCACACACATTTGTTCATATGCTCTGCAAGACAGCAATGCAAAAATATTCAAAATGATTCTGTTTTAGACAACTCAGCTGAAGATTTTAGTTACAATTTATAACCTAGTCTAAGCAGGTGCAATCTACTTCATTCTGAACCCATGTATAACAGGAATCTGGCCCCAAGTCATCTGCTCCTGGCAATATAAAATCCCAAGAATTCAAACTATGTCTAGACCTTGACTTGAGATCACGAAAATTAAGACCATCTCCCTTTCTACTATTGAGCTCTCACTGACAGAAAAGATGGTTTTGAAGGAAAACAGAAAAAGGAACCCAAACATCATTTTCCTTTTCTCCTTTAATTGCCCTCTGCTTCAGATGACCAAAGCTTCGACAGCTATATATTCTTAAGCATAAGACACCCTGTAGAAAGCAATACATTAACCGTAAAGAGACGACCAGCCCAAACACTCTCTTCAAGCTAATTTCTGTGTTAACTAGAACAGGCATATAGAAATAAATACACTCTCTCTCTGATTGCAATAGCAAACCATTAATTGGACAAATTAAAAAAAAAATCAAGACCACCTCTTTGGTACTACTGAACATATTTGCAGTGGCTAAGAAGAGCTGTAGCAAGCTAATTTGTATAGAGGACAGGAGAAGTTTCAGACCAAAAAGGCTCACATGCTAAGACAAGGTAAGAAAAGGTAGCAAAAATAAAGGACAAAAAGATAAAATAGTAAAGCTTTTTTTTTTTTTTTTTTTGCTTGGGCTTCATCTGGGAAAAGTAAAATCAAAAACTGTAAGGAGGATTAGTCAAACACAAATATTTCTAGTTATATGCTTTCTATTTATAAGCCTAATATATTTCCACACAGAAGATAACGTAAGCATATCATAAGGAAAAGGAAAAATAAAGATCAAACAAAAATCCAACTGGTTCTATTCTGAGTTATGCATTTTATGACATGTCAAAAAGGAGCCCACAGGTTTTGGCAGCATTTACTAAAACTAGGACACAAAAACACAAATGACTCAGCTGTTCTTCCTACTACAAACTACTGTAGTTAAGTGAATCACACTGTATGCCTTCGTGATGAGTTTCTTGAAGTAACGTGCTTCAAGTTTCCCCAGTCTTCGCAGAAAATGACCAGCTTACAGGACCAGGGCTATGAAAGTCATATTTGAGAAAGCACCACAGAAGTTTTTAGAAGTAAAAGAATTACTAAATCGGAAGGTTTTTGGAAAATAAAATAATTTAGAGGGATCTGGAGAGAAAAAAAAAAAAAGATATCAGTCCAACATTTTAAAATCTTGGCCAGGAACAAGGGTTTCCTTTCTTGTAATTATTTTATTCAGGTAATTTAAGAGGGAAGAAATTATTCCTACCACCTCTAAAACTGGAAGTATATATGTATACAGTAGATGACCCACTAAAGTCAAAATCTTTATGTAAAACAGTCAGAAAATACTTTAAATTATCATTTCCCACATAAACACTTGATTGTCATAGTTTTTGTTCTGAAACTAGGACTTCTTTAAAACGACTTTACCTAAGTGCTCAAAAATCATCTTTGTGGCACTTCTAAAACTTATATATTTTAGTTTACCTTATTATGCCATGGAAGTGATAAATTTACTGAAATAAAAAGTGAAAGAAACCATTGTGAAAAGTGTTGAAAATGTATTCTAAAAACTATGACCATTGCCAGATACCCTACTTACCAAGGTACAGTTTGGAGAGAACTTCACCTCTTGCTTACGAACTCCTGAACAGACAGATTGACAAATATAAAGTACTACCTCCAGCAAAACAAGCAAATATGACTGTAATACATGAAAAAAGACTCATATACCTTATTTCACACACAAAAAAGATGAAGCTATTTCCAGTAAAATAACTCAAGCATTAAAAGACTCACACATTAGATGTAGTATGTATCTTACACTTTATTTAAGTATTTCTGTACATTAGGTCCCTAAAACCAAAGCCCACACATATATACAAAATCCGTATGTCAATATGCCTTTAGCTTACCAAACACCATACTACATACAGACATCTCCTAGATTGTTATTCAGGCTGCTTTGCTGGCATTTTTTCCTCTTCTACAGGTATGTTTCTGATTTTTGAGAGCATCACTGGGCACTGATAACTCTTGGTAAGGCCTGAGAGCCTCAAAGCATTAAGAGCTGAAAGAGCTCATTCTGCTTCAGCTGGTGAGAGGAGTAGGGGCTGCCTGGGGGAGGCATTCTCACCTTAGGTTGTTCCTAGAACATTCTTAGAACTTCCCAGAATCTTCAGATGAAAAATAAAACACACCAGGGATAGGGTACTGAAGGCAAGGGTGGATTGATTCAGACAAATTCAATACTTTGACTGTATAAACTGACTGAGGGTATCAAGTGATCCATTAATCCATTTCAAAAGATGTTCTTCTATTATAGCACACAGAATTTCTCAAATGAAAGCCAAGAATAAATAGCTAGGATACACTTTTACTTCTGTACAAGAGTCCATGCAGCAGTGGATTTTCCTCTTGGTTGAGAGACCAAGTGTTTTTGTCCACCACGGTGGCGTTAATCTTCTTCTTTCTCAATGTAAGATTTAGTACTGACGCGTGCCATTTGCCTTGCCAAATAGCGGTCCCTTGCTGACATGACTGTCTCCTCATTGCTCCGTTTGGCAAATTTGCTCATGCTCTCAGATGGCTTGCATGTATGTTCTTTCTCCTCTTTCTCCCCTTCTTCTGCAGCTTTACGTTTCTGCTCAGACGAAATTCCAGAGCTGGAGCTTCTCTTCTCATCCACCTCTCTCTCTTTTCCCTTTCTCTCCTTTTCTAGATCAGTATCTCCATCTTTTTCTAAAGATGCAGGACTGTTTTCCCTCCTGTCTCTGTATTTTTCATCACTACCATATTTCTCTCTCCTCTCCTTCACATGATCTTCCTTTTCTCTGCATTTCTCTCCTCTGTCCTTCTCTCTATCACTGGACCTATCTTTACCAGCTCTTATTCTTTCTTTTTCTCGTTCCTTTTCTGAACTCTTCTCCTCTCTCTCTTTTGCCTTCCTCCATTCTCTGCCATGTTCCTCCCTCTCTTTTCTTTCCTTCCCCCTTTGTTTATCATCTTGTTCTTCTCTCCTTCTGTAATTATCTTTACTAGTGTGATCCCCATATCTATGTCGCTGCTCCTTTTCCCTCTGGTGATCTTTTTCATGGGTCCTACTTCTCTCGTAATCTTTTTCCCTGTATTGTTCATCATTTTCCCTTCTGCTTGGTCTGCTCTCTCCCCTCTTTGTAAGATGATTTGTCTGGGCTTTTGTGCGCAGCTCTCCCTCCACACTGGATGAGCTTGGTGACCTGGAACGCCTCTGGCTCTTGTGATGTTTGGCCTCCTCTTCACTGCTCACAAAGCTGTCTCTCCTTTTCTTCTTTTTCAAATTTACTTTACTATTCTTGTTTCTCTTATCATCATCATTACTATCACTTCCTAAGTCGGTGTCAGCATCTGGATTATCCTCTTCCTTAGCAGAGGGCTTGAGTCTTTGTCTTTCGTATGGGCCTTTGTTCCTTTGGTCGGATTCATCATAACTACTGTTAGATTTTTCTTCCTTTATCCTACATTTTTTATGTTAAAAAAGAGAAAAAACATTACATGGCCTGAAATCTCAGACTTTTCTACAGACTGACTTCTGGTCAGGGCTTAAGCAAGACTGTAAACAAAAGATGCTGCTGAAGAGTCTAAGAAAGCAAATCTATCTGTAGCTCAGGGTCCAGGAATCCAGCATAAAGGACTTCTATTAAAAATCTGTATCTGGTTCACTGGTGAATGCAAGCTGGTGAATTTATATAAAAGAATGAGTATGGTTAAGTAGCTGCAGTCTCTTTCTAAGGAACAGAATAGAGATTTGTATTCTTGTGTAAGCTTTCTGGCAAGCTACACATTTTTTTCCTATCTGTTTATTCCTCTATTCATGTCAAATAATTATCCAGAGAAGAAGCAGGTTGTCTGTTTTGTTGATAGAGGTAGGAACATAGCTTCCATTAGTAGTAGTAGATTGTTACTCCAGTATTTCTGAAGATCTCACTCTTGTGACTAAATAAAAATTAGTACCTTTTACTGGCTCATAGATTCTTAAACAAAAAAGATGATCCATGAAGGACAATTTGGGAACTAGGCAGAAAAAGTTATGCTTTGTCATTCTTTTCTGACTGATAAGGAAATATATGTTTAATCACACACAAGCCATATGTCTCCTCTTCCTAATCATACAGCTACAGTTATAGTCTGTGGTAAATTCTTATGAATCAGCACACCATCTAATCTATGAACAATGACTAAAAAATTAAGTTGGAAATTTCAAGAATTTACTTCATTAACCCAATTAATTAAAATGACAAGTGAGAAGTGATTAATTAAAATAACAAATTTTGAGATCTGAAAGTCGAGCGGTGTTCTCTCTGTATCCTATAGTACCACCATAAGAAAGAACAAAATTAAAATATAAGCTGGAGTTCACATGAAAGACTTTCTGGGAGCACCATCTACAGTACTGCGTGTTTTCCCCCAAATTGATTTTATAGACAACTCGCAAAAGGAACACTTCCTTAATATGCAAGATTAAGAAACCACCATTTCAAATGATCTCTACACAGTAGAAAACTACATTTTACTGAAGAGGCTTTGAAAGAAGAACTATTAGAGCAAATGGAAAACTAAGTGTGATGATCATTTTTGCTACTGTTTTATACAGATTCAAGAGAATAACACAGATTTCATCAATTAAAAAAAAAAAAAGAGGAAACCATGAAAAGCAAAATTCATTTAACTACTTCAGTAGCAATCTTTGTAAGCCACTGAAACCAAGCAGGTATTTCTCTCTGGTGGAAGCCTGAGACAGGATGTTTTTCTAAACTTACAGGTATACTAATACTAAATCTCAAATGACAAAACCGTGGCCTCAAATTTCACATTTTTTGCTTAAATTCAGGAAGCTGTTATGCTATTCTTCCAGTCAGTAATCTTACTTCCTATTTCTTTTACACTACCTTTTCCTATTAATTCCAATAGGTGGCATATCATTATACCAAACACACTATCTAGAATTCCCTTATTTCAGACAGCTGAGTAACTTCACTGTGATCACCTTCACTTAAGAATTTACTTTCTAATAATCCAATCTCAGATCTAGAATATTTCTTAATGAAAGCTGCATTTTCTTTGTGATGGCAAGTACTTAATCAGTGATATCTAGGACTAAGGACTATCCCAAATGAATTTTAACCTGAATTAATGGTTTCAAATGAGCATTTGTTGCATGTAATAAACATATCCCCTTCAACATATTTAGCTACAGGACAGGATTTCACCATCTCAACTACATAAACAATTCAGCCTCATCTCATTACTTTGCCTTTGACCGTGCATATATTAAGATCTTAAAATATTCCCTCTGGACTTCCACAGTTTATTTGATTTATTTCCTTTTACCACAGCATTAACACTGAATTTGTTTATTTTTTCATGAAACTGTAAATGTGCAATGAGTACAACGTTAGAGTTCCACATTTTTTCCAGGAAATTCGTATCAACATTTCCTACGACTTACCTCTCTATGACCATTATTTTACCTTTTGCCTCCCTCATGATTCAAAATACGTAACAATGCAGATTGCAAAATATTATGTAAACCAAAGTAAATATAGGTTAAAATAATACAAAGTACTACTACAAGCATGACTGTCCTCTGACACTTTTTAACCATATCCCTGTCCTCCTCGTTTCTGTCTTATAGTGTATACCACTGGTGATCATTGGACATTTTCCAAATAATTCAGTTAACCAGCTGTATAAAGTAATCAGGTTACCCCTACCCGTGTTTTATACTATTCCTTATTTCTTGCAGTATTCCAGTAAGTCTGGAACCACAACCAACCAGAAGCTGTTTTATATCTGAAACCCTTCTGGAATCGCATCGTACCTGGCTTCACGGAAGCTGCATTTTGGCATCTCTTCTTCCCCTACCCTCTGGTTTAAAAGATGTCTGTAAAATCCACTGAGATCCTTCTGTTTGGTCACATCCAGGTATGCTAAGGGAAAAAAAGCAAGGTTGGATTTACTGTGCCACAAATACTCATCAGACACAATTCACAACTGGTAAAGACAGCAACAAGAGTGCAATCGCCATCCTGGATGTTTTCAAGCCTGGAGTGGAAAAAGCTCTGAGCAAGCTGATCTGACCTCATAGCAGTCCATGCTTTAAGCAGGGGGCTGGAATAGATGGCCTTCAGAGGTCCACTAGCCCAGAATTACCTTATTCAAGATGCTGAAAATGCAGGAGATTACAGTATATCAAATATACCCTGTTATTCTACCATCTGTTTATAGTTCTAGTTTTTATGCCTATTTCTGTGACAATACAGAATACTGATGTTAGGGAGCACAAGCATAACTGTACCCCAGGCTTACAAGTCTTCCTTCAGTAACTGACACTTCCTCAAAAATGAAAACCTAAATAGTACTGACACACAAATGGAGGATGATTCAGTATCTGCTATCTGCTCCTTTTTGATATTTAAACTATATCAAGCCTCACAGAAAGACCAGATGACAATGCTGTAAATCATGTACAAGGCCATACTTCTTTTTAAGTGGATTTATGCTGGTTCAGTGTTAATCTCACCCTCCAGAGCTGCCTGTCTTCTTTCTCTTTCCTCCTCCTCAGCCCTTTCTTGCAGCTTCTTCTTATAGGCTGAAGTCACAAAAGCCTCTTTGTGAGCAAACTCTCCTCCTTCCATTTCACGCTCTTTCTGAATTTTTCTTTCCATTCTTTTTTCTTGTTCCTTCTTTCTAATCTCAGCTGCTTTGAGGATATTGTGGATGTATCTGGGCTAAAATAGGAGGGAAAAAAAAGGTCTAATGCTGAGAGATAATTAAGATGGCTAAGAAAACACAGATTGGGACTGCTGGAGATGTTGAATGAAGTTTGTATTAGAAAAAAATGTGACAGAAGCTAGTATAACACATTCTCACACTGACAGCAATCTTAAATTGTCATCCCCTTTTAGGTCACTATTGTGGCATGCTTCCCAATAACAACAGAGGTTGCTGTATTCAATGAAAACATTCAACCCAACTTTGACTAGGATAACTTTTTCTCTGAGTGAAATTAAATGTTTTTTTGATTTCTCACCCCTGTCTTCTGTCTTGTAATAGTCTCGTCTTTCTATTGTTCTAAGGGCATGGAAAGCTTTCTTTTATATCCACATAACCTGACAAGTGCTTTCAAATGAAATAGAATAAGTAACAACAAAAATATCACTTGTCAGGATAATTCCTCAATGCTTTGAAATAAGGCATTGGGCTGTGGAAACTGGCTCATATTTCACCAAGGAAAGGTAATTACTTCAGTCTTCTGACAGGTCTCCTAGCACTCACTAGCAAAGTAGTGAGTGAGGAGGTACAATTTATGTTCATTGTCCTTTATTATCAGAAGTCATATTGTTGCAGGGCCAATTGCCTCTAACCCTATTATCCCACTATAACAGTCTCTTTAAGAAGTAGAGAAAGATACGCTCTACACCATCAGTTGGGTGGGAAACTTGCAGACTGCTGCCCTCCTGAGTACCACTGGCTCAGGACTCTGAAGTATCTGATGAACTAACAGTTCTACCAAAATTGTTGCAAATTACTACCTTTGGTAACAGAATTTGAGCACAAAACGTGTATGCCCCATTAGAGAATGCATTTGGCAAAGCTTAGAAGTTAAGCAATTGTAGTTATACCAAGCATACAGAGATAAGACAGACAGCATACATTTTCAAGTATCGACCTTTTTCTCGTCTTTTCCTGATAACATTCTGGCATTAGTTTCTTTCTTCTTCTGTTGCATTTCATCATAAATACTGTCATACTCATACACTGTAGCATCTTCTGACAAAGCCTTCTGAATTTCCAATTTAGTCTAAAACAAAACAAAACAAAAGCATGAGGGGAGAAAAGACAAAACAATGAAGCATGAATGTGTTAAATGTATGATGCATAAATATCTTTTTCCTTCTAGTTACGTCTTTTATAAGTCTGGAGGTTTTTTTACATGTAAAACTCATGTTTCTTCTGTATAACTTACTCCTCAATTACAGTCAAAGGTTCACTGTTGGTTTATATTTAAGTATTTAAAAAAATACCCAATCCTATGTAACATTACATTCTACAAACAAAACAGTTTGAGAAACTGAAAACATCGATGTGTTTTATGCCACAATACAAGCTTTGCTTCGTATTGATTACACATAAATTTTACTGTTTTAAATTATGATCAGCTCTGTGTAAAACCTCAGTCACACAGCTTTCATTAGACAGTTCTACAGCTACTCTGATCATAGCAAGAAGAACTTCAAAAATAACAATCTTGCCCAGAAAAGCAAAAGAAAATCTTTGCTAGAGGAAAGGCTTTGAGAATTTCGTGTTTAAACAAAATCTTGTGCTGTGAAGAACAATGCACAAAATTATAAAATCATGAGGAATTTTTAAATGGTAACTCTAACTCTGAAGATGCACAATTATGTTTCTGCAATTATTTAATAAAATGGGAAAAATAATTGGTTACAATTTTATCTTTCCATATTTAGAATACTTTAGATTCCAATTATTATGCTTCTGGAAAATAATCATGAGCATTTGCCTACTAGTAAAGATTAAAAAAAACATGCATTTTATAACATCCTTGATCTGTTGACCACAGTCACAAAAAGACCATCTTGATTCCAACAAGTCTTAACTTTGAAAGACATCTGTGTGGAAGCATAGAATTAGGAATAGTAAATTTCATTCTGTAAGTACAGTAAAAAATAGAATCACATTTTATTTGAGCCCATGATTTTGATCACACTTAAATACAAACCATATAATTTGAGTTATATTTTCATTCAGTCAAGACAGGAGGCCAGAAAAACAGTAAAGGACTATCTCACTTCCTTTGTCTGCTCAAGTATACTTCAGAAAAATTGGGAAGCACACTGCTTGAAAGACGTGCAGAATCAGCGGGATATATGGCAATGCATTTTGGGATGTATTATCACATAAAGAAGTGAAAAAAACTAACATACTGGTAAATAATTTATGTAGGAGGTTTCGGAAGGGAACACATTTTATCAATATAGCAGAAACCAGGCAAAAATGCAGGCCCACATACACTGATGTCATTGACAAAACCAGATTAGAAAGCTCCTCAACTTCACTCACTCCAGCAAGTTATTTTTGTCTTCTGTGTCCCATTTACTCCTCTGTCCACAGCACTGCTTTTAGGCCTGCACTGTCACTCTGCTTATTTCACAGGTCTCATTAGCAGCACAGGTTCATAAGCCATTATTCCAGCATAACCAAAGGTGCAAGAGTAAAAGGATAGGAGCAAGAATTTCTTATTCTCAGCTGGAATTTCTGGCAGCTTTGCCAGCAAAGAGAATGTGTGTAACTGTATCTGTGCTGAGCTGGCTCCCTGAAGACAAACATCCAAATGAAGGTAAAACTACCATTTTGCTGTGGCTATTAAATGCAGTAATTTCCTAATTTGCCATGGGCATGAAGAGTCTCCACCGCATCTTACCTGTTTCATCGCTTGTTTTTTCAATGCTTCTTTCTGAAGACTTTCACCAACAGATGGCTGTAAGAAAAGAACATAGCAGAAACAAAATTAATTATATTGACACAGCTCATATTACTTTTCTGCTATTCTAATGAACAAGTATCTAAATAGTCTCCTTACATTAGGAAGTCTCCCACTTCAATAGTATTTTTCCGTAAGCAAGAAAAACTAAAAGTTTATTCATGAGCATACAATGAATGAGCCTTTTCCATGAGCAAAATACTGCAGTACCTCAACATATATGTCTTTTATAAAAATGGTGATGAGTTTAAGAACACAATTTTAATGAACAGTATACCCCAAAAGCTACAAATAATTTCACGCTATTTCACAAAGCAGTCAACTCTTTTGAACTCTGTTCAAAACTCAACTTTTTTGAACTCTGTTCAAAAAACGCTCAGAGACATGAGGAGGTCTGTGGAAACTGTTTTGTCCCAATGTCTTTTTCCAGCTGCTGCCAACAAACTCGTAGAGAAGACATATCCCTCCACAGGGTCAGCCTGTTGGTGCAAGAAGCCAGCACATCAGCAGACAAAACACCTAGCAAAGGGCAGCTAAGGCCAGTACTGAAACAGATTCCTACGAGATAATGCTTGTAATACACCTATGCACTCTTATGAACCCTAAACTTCTTTCGACTGTTGCTAGGGAAAAAAAAAGAAAAAACGAAAACACAGAAAACACCCCCCCAGTCAACAGAAATTGGAATTATACCATCGTACAGATTCATGTATCAAAACCATTTTCATGTTCTTGCAAACTATGTATTTGAGAAAACAGAAGGATAAATATTCTCAGTGACCTTTTAAATTATATTTCTAATACTCTGTGAAATAGTTAGGTACTGTTCAGAATATACATCTTGTTTCCCACGTGTAAATTTCAACAGAGAAGTAACAGTGCCGAGCAGACATTCTTACTGATAGCCACACGAGAGAAGTGTATTTATAGAAAGAACCAAATATCCGAAAGGATTTGGCAATATTTCAAGTTTGATCGGCATCATTAGTTTTGTATTTTTAAAAGACAAAAATGTTGCGGATTTGAGCAGCATGTACTTCAAGCATTAATGTTTAATATTTCATGATTAATATGCTAGAAAGTAGCAATACTAATCTTCCCTAAGAAAAAATTATCCACTACTGAGAATGTTTTCTAATCACCATACTTTCTACAAACAACAACAAAAAAAACCACAATACAAACAAACAAAAAAAGACCGAGTTTTATTTAGTTTTGTCTTTTAATTAGCTTTGAACTAGACAGCACATCTATCTTTTCTTAACCGATAGATAATACTGTTTATTAAACAGATGCACTATAAATGACAGGACTCCTATCCTTGTTTATGTAATTAGATATCACTTAATCTTAAAAAGCAGAAATAGGAAGGAAAAATCCTTTTGCATTTTGGCAGCTTCCCAAGTTTTGCAACTTTGACTAGTACAGATTCATAATCACCGAACAGCCTGGGTTGGAAGGGACCTTAAAGCCTGTCCAGTCCTAGCCCCCTGCCACGGGCAGGGACACCTTCCTTCCGAGCAGGCTGCCCAAGGCCCCATCCACCCTGCCCCAGCGATGGGGCACCCACAGCTCCTCTGGGCAACCTGCTCCAGTGCCTCCCACACTCACAGTACATGCTCTGTATCTCTTTCGAAAAAGAGAAGAGATGGTGTAATCAGCTCTTAATAAAATTAAACTGGAAACCAACTAGCAGAGAGCCTGGAAGCAGCGACTAGGATCTTCTGAAATCAAACAGAACTAGCACAATGCAAATTCAAACAAACCCCCAGAACAAGAGGGCTTTAAATTTCATTTGGTGCTTAAAAGTACTAATGTATTGCGACCCCTTGTTCTTATGCTGTTTTCTTCCTAACCCCCTCGAGCAAGGGACAGACAGACAAGTAAAAAAGGGAACTTCAAAGGGTACGTATTCCAACTTTGTCTCCTGCCTTAATTGCTATGGGCAGGCTTAGATAAAATCCATCTGTTTTAAAAACATTAAACCTTGTGGTTAAACAACAGTAATACGGGGTAAATGTGATATGCACTTTCACACTTTCTAAAACAAAAAACCCTGCATTGATTCAGTCACACTCATCATCACTAGGAGTGGCCTCTCTCTGGCCCAGCTGCAGATGACCAGGCAAGGTCGCCCACCACACTTCACGCTTTGGCAACCCCAAAGAGTCCGCTGTCACATCAGGGACTACACCCCGAACGCTGCAGCTTCCAGATGATCTGGATTAGAACTGGATAGATTCCTCTTACTCATCTATGTAGCTGTTTGACTGGGGGGAGTGGATAGTGGATTATTTGGTTTATAACGATCTACAAGAATCCTGGCTTCGATCATCTAGTATTTCCCTCTAGCTTTCAGGATTGCAGAGCTAATGTTGAGATATATTTACAGTACCGTACTTAATTTTTATGTCATCTGCTTTCTTCTAAAAATGCTATATATGAACAGTGGGATTTTCTTCATATAAACAACTACTTTAAATTGGCAGTGGAACACACACAAACATTTAACGTAAGACCTAGATTTCCTCCCCTCTCCTGGGGAAGAAGATGGCCCTCTGCCTGACATACTGAGTCCTCACTGAAAGGCTCCTGTACCAGACACTCTTACACTGGCTTTACAGAAAGGTACCGGAACGCTAAGGAGCCTCCTCTGCATTATGCCAGAAAGCAAAGGCTCAGTAAAAGACAAAGCAGATTCTGCAGCTGTATTTACAGAAATAAGCTTTATTCCACCAAAATATTTGAAACACTGCTTAGAATGTTTTCCTTGTCTGCCTACATGAAATAAATGTGTTGATCTACGAAGATTACACAAACACAAAAGTAATATATAATCTTCATTATTGTGCATATAATTGCAAAGAAGTCCACCTGCGACATATTTGCCTAGAATGGCAGTAAGTTTATAGAAAACAAACACCTCCCCTAATGGTTTATGGTTGACAATTTCCTGTTGTGCTATGAGCTCTGATAGATGAGAACTTCCTGTTCTTTTGTATTGTTTTTACTTATCAACTGCCCATTTATTAAAGGCCCTATAAGCTCAGCAATCTGTCTCATACTTTCTCTTTCCTTGAAGTCAAGCTATTCTTCAGAAGCACAAAGCTTATAGTTTAATATTTTCTGGAAGGAAAAGATGTTTTAACCCTATCCTTTGAAATCACATAGAACCCGTGCAAATAAAGAAACTTATAAATGAATCTCCACAGTCTACCAACCCTCCAAGGCCACGGAAGAAAGGCTGGATACAAATGAAAAGGTTAAAAAATAAAAAAAATAATAAAAGAAATGGACTCCATCTATGAACACTTCCCACTGTCCTCTCCCATTTCTTAGGTATCTCCCACATGTCCAACAACAAATTGCATACACCTCCTTTTAGAAAACCAAACCAGAAGGAGGACAGCAAATGACTCACCTGAATGTGCCTAGCTGGAAGAATACTTGGATTCTATTTAGTGTTCTGATTTGTTACTCATTTGTCTTGTCTGCTCTTGGGGAAAAAAGCCAGTTGCTGACCTTGGCTTTTTAGCAGTAATTCCTCTGAAACTACTGCTGTAAATTACATAATTTCTAGGACAGAGGGTGCAGCACCATTTGCAGCATAGTCTCAGAAAGCAAATCTTAGCCTGTGACTAATATCATTTTCAGTATTGCAGGTGGTTTCTAGAATTTTACAGCCTTAATTCTACATGGGTTTGTTGGCCAAAATCTGAAGCTGAGGATGTCTTGTGATGCCTGACCTGTTTCTCTGCCCCGACTTCCACAAGAAGTGTAAGACCATCAAATTCTTACATAATAGCTATTTTGAACCGAGTGCCTCCTATTAGCTGCATAGCCTGCCTCCTAAGGAAAAGTATTTGTGCTTGCTACCAAAACCCCAGGCATGATATTTACTGATATACAATGCAAGACATCACTCTATTCTTTTTTAAAATCAAAAGATGCCACTGCTTTAATATAACCTGTTACGAAAGAGACATGAGGGGGGCTTGCTCCTTAACATTGCCCTTTTAAATTCTTTACATGCAATTTTTCAGTAGACACAACATAAATTATCTTTGTTTAAAGTGAAATACATTTTAAAGGGAAATGAAATGCTTTAATGACGTCACACATTAAATGTTTTATTTTAATCTCTTGCTACAACCACCCAGTTTTAACTGGATGTGCAGAAAAGTATTTGACAAAACATCAACAGCAGAATAATTGGGACTACTATTTGATCAGCAAGTGAAAGAAGCCAGGATAGCCAGTCAGTTCCCCAAAAGCAGAGCTTACATTTATACTGAACGAGCCAGTCCAAGAGCTTTTTATTGTTAAAGCATGAGAAGCAGACACTTTCAGAACAAAATTCATCTCACTGATTTTAGTATCTGCTTTAGAACGAGTGAGTTGTGCCTCAGAGATCTTGCACATGGACAATTACTAAATGTACAAGAGACTCAAGCCTTCATAAAAAAAAAAAAATTAAGACAACAGATTCACCTCAATTCATAGACTATACAAACCATGGTGACTAGTGAAAGATGAAGAGAAAGAATGTGTAAAACAAGCCACGTACAGAATTAGCTTTCCTTGGCATACCCTCCCAGCTTCCAGCAACCAGAAGTTTAGGGACTTCCCGAACCGGAGGATGCACCTGGACCATTGTTTGACACCAAGAGCATCCCTTAATTTGACTAATCCATTTCTGAATCCATTTATAGTTTTGGCCATGCCACAATATCCTGTGGCAATGAGTTCCATGACCTAATTATACATTGTGTGGAGAAAAACAACAACTTCCTTTTGTTTAGATTAAACCAGTTACTTGGTCATTCCATAATATCCCCTGCTGCTCATATTATGAGAAATAGCAAAATCACTTTACTTTCTCTGAATCATTTTTGATTTTACATACTTCCTCGGGAGTTATTCCTCTCCACTTCCTTTTTGTCAGTGATCCCTGTTCTAAGAGCCTCTTACTCTATTTAGTCTTATTCTGCGTGCAAACTGTTGCATAAACTCCACTTTTCAGCTCTTTTTTTCAGTCATAGTGTCTTTTTTGAAAGGAACTGTAAGCAGAAATAAAAATTTGAGTCTACACCTGATATAGTTTTTTGTTTGTTTTCAAGCAAAGAAAGCTTTCTTTGTTCTTGCTTAAAATATTCCTTGTATCTTTTGGATGGTCAGTTAAAACACGCACACGCGTGCACACACACACACACACACACACACACACACACACACACACACACACATACAAATACAACCCCCCCCACGAAGCTGATACATTTGCAGAACTATCCACACCGACTCCATGATCTCCCTCCTGAATTTAGCACCTATTGTGGTCTATGCTCAGTTTATTTTTTATCTACACTTTACACCCTGAAGCAACAAATCAGTTTTGAAAGGCTGCTTGGTAAGATACAGGAATGTATGCCAGGTAATTCTGATATGATAAGCAGAAATTTTACATGCTGTAAAATGAGTCTCAATTTACACAGAGATACTTTCAACTAAATTCCAAATATAAAATAGAACACAGAACAGTGCACTGGGAATACTGACAAGCCACCTCTGAAAATGCAATGCATGAATAAGGGGACAATATTTTTGGAGAAAATGGATATATCACAAGTAATAATAAGCCAGAATGGAAGCTTATTTCTGACATCTCATAGTTTGCTGATGTAACATCTATTCTCAGGCTTTCCTAGGGACAACAACCTTCCCCCCAGTTTTTAAAAACAATAACTCCTCATTGTGAAGGCAAGTAATTCAAAACTGTGTAGGCTAGAAGTAATCACCTGGTTTGCTTTTTCCCACTCAACACTGGGAAAAAATATTTCAAGAAAATTTCTGTTTCTACTTGTTATGAACTAACCCAAAGAACATCTTCATCAGTGACTAACATCCATTAATGTACTTAGCCACAGTAGAAGTTATCACATTTCAAATTCCTTCAGCAAGGGTACAGGCAAAATCTTAATGAAATATGCATAGTAGCATTAAAAAAAATAAGGAGCAAAACTTTGGTATCTAATATAGAATCACACACCAAGTCAGGTGTGCAGATTTCCCAGCACAAACTTTATTAGAGTTCAGTTAAAAATACATAATCTCCAGACATTTGAGATGTAGTTCTGACTGATAAGGTAGCAGACAGGAAATGAAACCCCTCCCAAATGCTGCTCCTTATCTTGAAAAGCTCTGAAATTATTATTGAACTAATAAAGTAATTTTGCTTTTTTTAAAATGATCCTTTTTGATAAAGGCAGTTATGAGATTATTACTTTTTGGTGGGTATGTACCATACTGATGTGCATGACAACTTTAAATAGTCTTTATAGCAGACTGGTAGCGAATGTCAGCTCTTCTGAACGGAACAATACTTGATCTGTTAAGCTACAAGTTGGTTGACACCACCATACATTGTTATTATTACTATTATTAGAATTATTAGCATTCATTATTTTACTTTCATGTTTAGATACTAAAAAGAGAAAATACCGAAGTAGAAAAAAAATGCAAGTCACCCCCATATTCAGGAGGGTTCCCAGCCCTACCGTTTAATGTTTAATGACAAAAAATTAATTCAAGCTCATTCTTGGGATCTGGAAAATGCGGGGTCAGTCCCTTGATCTAGAGAAGGACACCAAATCCCATACTGCCACAGAAAGGGAAAGTGCTCCTGCCACTGAGGACAGTGGATCCCTTGTCATGTCCATCAGCTGTGTTTAAAGAAAAGCCTCTCTTTAGGGCCATGGTGCCAGCTATAAGCTCAGACAGAGGGACACGCCTCCCTGTAGTGCTGAGGAGAGCAGCCAAGTGGGGAAAGAGATGGGATTTCAGACATGTTCCTGTCCTCTGTGTTTCCTGTAAGCTGCGGTTTCATGTTTGGGGTCGAGTGGATATTACTAGGAAGCCCCTCAGTCCTCTCATGCACTGTAAAGGGAACTCAGACACCTTCAGCAGCAACATTCTGGATTCAAGCTCTCACACAGGTTAGGAATTGCTCGATTTGGGCTTCCTGTGACAAAACATAACAACTGCTAGTTCATTAAAAAATGTTTTAATAATAGGAGTCAAAGACCAACAAAGATTATGTGATGCTTTATTAGCATTGTTTTTTCAACTACACAATAGAAAGAGCATTTTATGGGTTTGGGGGAAAAAAGATTAATATGCATGTAATGATATTATGATTAAATCATCACAGGTATTTCCTGATTGATAATACGCAAATTGTAACCTTATCTCCAGAAACACAGAAAGAAATTGTAACCTTATCTCTCATCTGTGTAGAGAGTTCATCTCCATAATTCTGAGTTTCTATCCTTTACCTGTAAACTATGAAACTACTGGCTTTAAATTCTTCAAAAATTCTGTTTAGGAAGTTGGGTATCTGTAAGTATTCAAACCAGCGTATATACCAAGCCAGTTCATGGATGGTCCCCATATGCACAGCAGTGAATCCAGAAGTTTAAGTTTTATAGCATGCAACACCCTCTACTGGAGCAGGTAGAAAGCTAATATTTTTAAGGTGATACTTTAAAAAAAACAAAACAAAACAAAACAGACTATATAAAAGAACACTATCAACATCATGATATAGTCACACATCGTGGAGTATCAATGTATCAATAAACTCGGTGGTCACTGAAAAGCTGTATATTGTTTGATCATTATTACAGATATTGTGAGTACTTTGAGAATTACAAGTAATTCTCATTACCTGCCTTTTTTTTTTTCCCCTTTAAAGCTTTTGTTTTGTACAGCTCTGCTTTTGTTTAAAGTGAGTACCAACAATAAATCAATTATATTGAAACTGGGTGGAATGATCTAAAGGATGAAATACACTTAACAACTACACTTTACAGTCAATATTTGAGAAACAACTGTTGATTACTACTGTTTTTTCTGTTTGTAGACATATTTACCTGTGGTAGCCAACAATGAGCTAGACTGCTGTTATGAGCTAGATGCTGTTAACTCTTGCAAACGTAAATTTGATGAACTTTTGGAAGAGTTGACAGGAAGTAATTAACAATGAAATCATAACTTCCATTTAAGTTGCACTAAAGAATACACAGATCATATTTCACACCAAAATCCAAAATGATAATAAATATCTTAATAATGCTGCTATAAGCCGATGCAAGCATTAGGGTTGTAAACAAATCATTTGCAGAATATGGGGCAAATTTCAGAAGAAAATTGTTGAACTGACCTCTTCATCAGAGTCATCTGCAAACACTGAGAGTTTGCTGGAAACGAGATTCTTCTGCTGCAATTTTTTTGGCATAATGAGCCCATATCTAGGGAAAAATATTAAAAGTTACCTTTAACATTACTTGCAACAAAACACATAGCAAGTTCCAAAACAGAAATCTATTATTCACAATTTTAGAAACAAAAGATCAGCATCAACATAATGTATTGAGTATAGATCTGAGTAGCATTTACAGCAGTGAACTCAGCATTGGCACACACTTGCCTCCTTCTCCCATGCCTATTGTCTTTTTCCATACAAACTTTCTAAAATTACCTTCCTAAATGAGGCCACAAATCCCTCTTGCCCAGAGTTCTCTAAGTGATCTTTTGTTTTTTCCCCTCCTCAGAGAAGTAAGGAATTACTATTGTTTAATCCACAACGATTTAATCTCAGTCTACACACACACTACTCTGTAACTGCGTTTGCTGGCGCAGTAAGTTCACCTCCTTTGGGTGACAACATAAACCACAGACCCACAGATGCAGCTACGGCAAAAGACAAGACTTACAGTCAGCTTACATCCTGCAGAGCTCAGTTAACGCACAGGCAAGACCCTCGTGCTGACACAGCCAACGTCTGTGCTCAGAAACACTTCTACAGTTTTGGCAACGTGCAATCTCTAACTCAGGAACTTGTGTCCCACCAGCCTTTCCCCGAGCCCATCCCAGAGCAAACGGTTCGTCACAGAGCGCCGCGTTAAGCTGGGGAACTCCACGATGCGGCAGATCCTACGTCATGGCTGTGACGAACTATTTGCTTCCCCGTGCTGGACCCGCCACCCGACTGCTTCACCTGCGGTGGCGGGCCGGGGACGCGGGCCGAGGCCCAGCCGGTGCCGCCGCGCCCCGGTCCCGTCAGGCCCGTGCTCGGGGGGCTGGCGGCGGCACAGCCGCTTCCGTGGGAACCCTGAGGGGATTCGACTTCGTAGGAGTGGAAACTCCCCCCCCAGCAACACAGCAACAGCCGCCGGTGCCTTCCCCATTCTTTTTGTTGTTGTTGTTTTTAGATAAACACGGCTTTAAGTTCAGCCCACACGCCAAGGCTACGCGAGCTGCCCGGCAGCCAACGCCGGCCGGGACGAGCCAGCCCCCTCCTGCGGCCTAGGCGCGGGGTTCGCTCAGAGCTCGCC